>VNJO01012202.1:0-134304 GCA_008042535.1 Drosophila tani | reverse complement strand
TTATTTTCAATTTTTATTATATAAATTGAAAAATAAAAATTATTCGATAACTTTTATTTTAAAAATTGAAAATAAAGATTGAATCTATATATCTTTTGATCCGTAGAAGCCAGATCCAATATATATGTATATATATGATCTACATAATATTTATATACCATCTGAAAGGTATTGATGTGTAGATCATATATATACATATATATTGGATCTGGCTTCTACGGATCAAAAGATATATAGATTCAATCTTTATTTTCAATTTTTAAAATAAAAGTTATCGAATAATTTTTATTTTTCAATTTATATAATAAAAATTGAAAATAAAAGTTATTGAGTAATTTTTATATAAAAATTGATATTTAATAATTATTACTAATTTTTTATTATTAAAATTAATTTTAATTATTAAAAATCAATTTTTTTCGTAAAAATTAAGAAATAACTTTTATTTTGTAATTTTTTGCTTTTTTAATTATAACCGTTACAGTCCCTGCAAGAAAGTAACAGAAAACAATAAAACACTGTGACTAACTCACACACAGTAAAAGGTCTAAAAGAAAAGAAAATGTTGTTTTAATTAAAACAATAACTTACAAATAATAACTTGAAATTAATTTAAAATGCCACTTACTTGCCAATATGAAAGACCCATCATGTTCTGTAAACCCTGTTAGTAGCGGAATCTTCCTTTGATAATCTTTTACCAATTCACTGGGATGTTGTGGCAGAATTCCTTGTAAGTCGCCCATAACGGGCGAAAAAGTCTCCGTCGTCGTGGCCTTTAAAATATCTATAACTTTGGCGTGGCCTAAACATTCAATGAGCTGATCGGACTCCTCGCAGTTAAGACAACCCAGCTGACTACAGATTCGTCGAGCCTGTCCCACTGGATCCTTGTTAATGGCCCAATTCGCGAGAATTGAACCAGATTGCACAATTGCTTGCTGGAAGAGATTCGGTCGAGTTTTGGGACTCAGCAGCAAACTGCTGGCCACTCCAGCTCCGGCGCTCTGTCCAAAAATGGTCACTTTCTGTGGGTCACCACCAAACCGACTTATATGCAGTTGCACCCACTCAAGGGCCATTAGGATATCTGCAATGGGAGCATTTCCGGGAAACTCTTTTGTGTAGGTCGTCAGCCAGCCCAGAGCTCCCACCCGATAATGAGGTACAACGAGAACTACATCCTTCTCCAAAATATAGTTGGGTGGGTGATCCTCAGCGGAGCCATTGTAGTAGCCTCCGCCATAGATGTAGAACATCACAGGCTGGCGTGCAGTAAGCTGTATTGGCAGAAAAATAACAAAACAAACAGTAAGTTTATTAGCAGGCTGCTACTAGACTAGACCTAGTTCGAAATTCTATCTTCAACGGAGAGTCTTAAATTCAACAAACACTTCATTTCAGACAAATTGTAAATAACTTGTCAAGTTGCAAGGCAGCTCTTCTTTATTTTTACTGAAAGGAATTTTCTACATTTTGCAAAATTATTTTTTGGGAAGTTCTGTTCGAAAAATTCTAGAGGATTGAGCTTAAAGTAATTGGTAATATCTCAAAATATCATGATTAACACTTGCGCCCTCAAAAATCATAAAAATCGATAAACAAGCTATACTCGTTATTTTCGGGTTAAAGTTAATAGATACAATAAATAAATAAAATAGAGCGGACGTTTCCTGAAAATTTCAGTAAAATCGGCTGATAAACATGGGAGAAGAAATGCAGAAGAAATGACAAAAGAATATAGCAAGAAATGACAAAAAATAACATAATTCAATTTTTGACGCCGATCGAGCGGGTTTTTATGTGTTCCTATAAAATGTATCATTCAAATTTAAGTATGACATTAAATTTTTTAGGTCGGGAGCTAATTCGAGAGGCGATTTATTTTAAGAAGTATCGAAGTAGACTATTATAATGTATGTATAATTTTAAATTGCCTTTTAGTGTGAAGCGCAAACGTTTAGGTACCGGGTATCTCACAGTCGAGCACTCTCGACTGTATCTTTCTTACTTGTTTTTTTTTTTCAACTTACATTTTTTGTATAGACCGAGAGGTTAAGGCAATCTTCTAGTTCAGCATCAGACATCTGGCCATCCAGATTGGTTATCACCGGGCAACGTTGACCAAAGTTCAATGCGCTAAGCGTGTTCGTCCACGGGGATCGGGCGACAGGTGGCTATCATCGGGCAGAATAGAGAATATAAGGCTTGTTAACCCGTCATAGACTTGCTTATCAGCTAATTCATAAAAGTCACTAAAACTCAAAAGCACAGAAACCTAACAATAAAATTAAAGTTTCTAGATGACTTAATAAATTTCGAATATGTAGGTCTGAATTAAACCAGTTTTGCATTTTCTTTTGTTGAGTTTAGAGTAGTGAGATTATTCTTATTTATTGATACATTTAAAATATCCGGGTAGATAATTTATTTTTACCCAATAAGTTCAATTAATTCGAACTTCTCCTTTCTGGTGGGTTGGGAGATTTCGTTACTGAGTTATTGAGCTTCACTGGAACAGACTTACCTGAAAACGCAACCCCTCTATTGGCGGGTCGGCATAGGGAATGCCACGGAATTGCATAAACTGCTGATCTGTCCAAGCGGTTGTACCGAAATTTCCGAGCACTTGCCCCTGGCTGTTGGATAAATCTACTGTCACTGTTTGTATAACTGCCTCTACCCCGCCGGTGTCGCCGGTAAGAAAGATCACCATCAAAACGGTCAGAGTAGCGGTCACCACCCCGCACAGCGTTAACATAACGTATACGCCGCGTCTACGCATAGCACTGGACTGATTTCGACTTTGAGCGAAAACGGGAACCAAATGATGACATGCCTGATTGAGAAAACCTTTGCGCGGTGACGAGTCTAAAGCGAAGTACGCTTCTTCGCTTTGGTTGAACAGTAATGGAAAATACAATAGTAACGACCTTATTGTTGGCTTTAGAGATCACTTATTTATTTTGCGATAAGTCTTTCAATGAAATCATTACACTAGCTTACTGTACTGAGTTATGGATTTTATAAACATTTCTGCTAAGATACCGACCTATAGCCGATTTATCTCAGCTATATTGAAAATAAACAAGTTTACACCTAGTTAAGCACATTACAACAACTTTTGACCATGTTAACGAAATAGTAAATTCTTAACTGAATGAGTTCAATGCCGAATATTCGCATCAATTATTTGAACTGTCCGATTTTTCCAATCACGCATACTATACATAGCTACATTTTTCAGTTCGTAATATTTTTCCTTAACCTTTTTCTTCACATATCATAATGAAAGCGACTGAGTTTATTGAGGAAATAGTGATCAAGTAATAATATTTTAAGCATGACATGGTACAATTCTTTATTATTATTATATTTATTTTTATTACGTATCGTTATTTTAATTTTAACCTAAAATAGTATTGCGAACATTTTCTACATATTTAAAGGATACTTACCGTCGGTATCAAAGCAGATTTTTGTGTAAAATATAAAGCTTAATATAATTTCTAGTACAACTTTTAGGTCGTTTCTATACTTTTGCCATAGCTGTATTTTTATACATATTTACGCTCGAATAAATCCCTATCTTAATAGTTTTCTTATCTACATAAGGCAAACGCGATTGCTGTCAATTCAACAGGGATTTAATTAAACATTAAATTACAGGTGGAAAATTTGTACGCTATCACTATCACTATTTTATTAGATTTATGTTAAGACAATAATTTATAATCGATGAGTTTCCTAATGAATGCAATTTGGCATTTTATTTTGAATTATTTAATATGCTGAGAAATGTCCTTTAAAATGTATGGCAATATGCGGGGATATTATAATTTAAGATAACGTACATTAATGTTTAGAACCCGTTGGAGGTTTCTGTCAAATATATCTGCCTATTAATTTGACCTTTTAATTAAAAATACATTTTTATTGGGAATGCATTTAGCGTTTAATAGCTTTTAATTAACTGACAATTTGTTCAATTGCTTCGAAGGTCATTCACTGCCTGAAGGACAAGTTCCGTCAATCGGCGTTAGATGAGCCGTGTGCTCAGGAAATGATAAAGATCCTGCAGGATCAGGCCCTTAACTACAAGCTCAATCCCCTGCTGCAAGTTTTCTGCAAGTCGGAGATTCAGGAGCTGTGTAAGGCCAACATGGAAGCCGACGAGCACGGCCAGGTGGCAGAGTGCTTGAAGACGGCCTTTTTGCAGAAGCAGATCATCAACAGACAGTGCCAGATGGAGGTGGCTACACTGATTGCCGAAGCTAAAGCCGATATCCACGTCGATCCCATTTTGGAGACTGCCTGCATTGTCGACTTGCTCCGATACTGCTCCAAGGTGTCGGCCGGCAATGGACGAAGTGAGTTGGTCTAACAACTGCCTTATTAGACTTATAATGATTTTCTTCTATGCATTTGAAAATATTTAAATAAAATATTTATAATATCCCATCCGTTCGCAGAGCTAAACTGCCTGAGAACGCTGTTGAAGGATACTCCGAACTCGCTTGAGGCGGACTGCCGTGAGAAGCTGGAGCGGCGCATCGAGATGTTCCACAATGCGGACGACACGCTGGCGCTGCCGCCGGAGGATGTGCAGCAACTGGTCCAGCAGGTGGTCGCATCGCCGGCACGTAAATTCTTCCTTGTGATACTGATGAGCGCAACGGGAATGGTCTTCCTCACCGGCATCTTCTTGGGAAGGGCCACCAAGCGTGCAATGGGCTTAAAGAATAAATAATAACAATAATATACTTAGACTGTAGCTGCTGTGTGTAATCGGAGTGTGCGTATCTGTGAGCTTGTTGTTTCCCATTTGGCTGACCCATGACCTTGATCTGATCATTCCCAGCCCTCCCATCCCGTCCCCTCACTCTGCCTGCCTTTTGAATATTTTTATAAGCAATTCGTGGCCTAATCGTGTGTAAGACCAAATAGTAAGCGAGAAAAGATTAAATATTGCTAATGCTAGTTCTTTTTGTAGGGCCTTCTTTTGTGTTATAACTCTTTTATAAACATTTTCCCTGTATATTAAATAGTATTTTTGTAAACAATCTTTTTTGCATTTTAAATACTCAATCAATTGGGCAACAGTTGAGCAATGCCTCGCAGAAAATATAAGTGAGTAGCCATAATATCGATTGAAATGTATTGAAGTGTGGATGATATTATGTACATACATACAGCTATTGAAAACTAATTAGAAAGATGACTATGGTGGTGGGTTTTGTATCGATAAGAAGCCAAAAAACAGAGTTTAGGAGGCCAGTATTGTGCCTAATATATGCTAGAAACATTAATCTTCAGTAAATAATAAGGATCTAATCAATATAAAAATGAATTATCATAAAATAGCAGTGCCAGCTAATTAGAAAGATATCAGAGTTATTTCAAAATTTGTTGTTTTTTTAATCATTTAGCAACAAAGTTGGGATACTTTTATTTATTTTACCATTTATGATTGGTATTACCCAATTTTTGTTGCAAAATAATTACCAACGAGAAAGAAAGCTAACTTCGGTAAACAGAAGTTGGTATACCCTTGCAGTCTGCAATTGGATCATTGAAAATCGAACCATTTTAGTAATGTTGAAAAAATATAGAATTTTATACATTTTACATTTTACATGTAGAATTTTACATTTTCATATAAATCGACCGTAATTCTAGAACCATAAAAAACTGATATTTGTATATAGTTGAATTAAACATTTCTGTATTCATTGGCACTATTTTTTAATACTTTTTTTTAATGCCCTTAAAACTATTTAAACTTAAACAAAAAATGAACGTATTTCGTGATACAAAAGTCTTGGCACAGTTGCCTTACTTTTTTGAATTTTTCTTATTTTAAGCCAAATCTGGTCTTTTTTTTTGGGAAAGTGATAACATGATAACCATGGCGTCCAAAAGTTTATGAAAAATAAACATTTTTTAAGGTCATTTTGACTTTTGTCTTATGCTTAAATGGAGACAAAAGACAAAATAACCTTAAAAAATGTTTATTTTTCATAAACCTTTAGACGCCGTATGGTTAAGGGGGAGTTTCGTTATCAATTTCCCAAAAAAAAAAAAATGACCAAATTAGGTTTAAAATAAGAAAAATTCAAATAACTAAGGCAATTGTGCCAAGACCTTTTGTTTTGGCATCGCCAATTTACATATGTTTTTTTCTCGGTTTCACAAATGAATTTCACAATATTAGCGCCAAATTAAGGTGTGGACTTTTGAGGGAAATTATTCGAAAAAGTATGTAAGTATCGATACTGTTACGAAAGAAGTACACTTTTACCATTTCAACCGTCAAACTCAATTAAAACATCACTTAAGATTTAGTAAAAGTAAAATAAAAATAAAGTCTGCTTAAATTTTCTAAAAAAAAAAGCTACCCGCTGTTTTCAAACTATTTCCGCAATCACACTTCAAAAAAAGCCGAATTTGACGGGAAAAAGCGGAAATGATATCACTGGTCTTTGACATGATCTGGTGTTTCCTAAGCTCACATGGAAATCAGATATAATTTTTATTTTTTATTTTTCTATTACATATTGTAAATAAAAATCAAAAATTGAAGCTATTGTTTGATATTTAAGTACCAATTTAAACATACATTTTCTTTAATTTTAAGAGTTTTTTTCAATTTTATTCATTTATATCTGAACTTAAAAAAAAATTATTATTTTATATCTATTTGGTATTCGAAATCAAAATTTTCCAACATATATTCTATAACTGTATTTAATTCGGTGTCAAAGTGAAAATTGTAAATCTTGTGGAATTAGCAAGTTTATTGGACATTTCCAATAGAGATAAGATTTTTATTTTGTGGCACAACAAGTGGTTCAGTATTTTATTGACCTAATATATTTCTGAGTCGGGCGGTATTTCTGAACGACTGCAGCACGGTCCCACCGGTTACAGCTCAATTGGAACAAAGATTTTCTGCCGTGAAAAAAAGCTTCCAGCGAGGCCTTAAGTCTGAAAATAATGCAATAAATTGTTAATAATACATTTACAGTTAGGTGCCCATAAAAAGTGATGATTTAAATCAATAATAGTAATGGCAGAAGTCCAATAGGAATTTGTAAGAGCCAAGTAAGCAAATCAATTCATTCACTCAACCACACACTAACACAGACGCAGTGGAAACGGGTTCTATCAAATGGCTAACGTATCACAAGTACACACAGTACCGGTCAAGATAACAGGAAATCATCTTGCTTGATTTTAATCGCGGTACTTCTGGGACTTGGGGTACATATAGACCAATTTATTATTCGTGCATGCTTTTAACAAAGGTATAAAGGAAAAATACTTGAAGGAGAATATTTAACACACTTAACAAAACACCTAGCAAGGTATGATAAAAGGGAAGATCGTACATTCAACTCAAACAAAATCTAATATACAATTTTAAGACGACACAAAGTTATTTAAAAAAATATAATTTACAACATTTTTACTACATTTTTACTAAGCAGATGCGGCGCTTAGCTGAAAAAAATGTAAACATTGAAGTTAAGGAAAGAATTTAACATTTTTACAGACGTTTAATGAAACAAATTCGATTTTCTTTCTACTTTTCGTTTATGTTTCCAACTATAAGAGTTATACTATATTAATGGGTTATAGATGAAAAATAAATCGATTCTTTTGTGGTTAATTCCAGTATAAATAAATTCCAAATCAAACATTGTCAAATTACAAGTGAATCAAACAAATTGAAATACTTTCAGTATTTCCTTAAAAGCGTACAATGTTTATTTAGCTTTATAATCTCCAACATCTTGATAAAATACAGAAAAGCAATAATAAAATAAAATTCTATTTGTAACTTTTTCAGTTTTTGTTAAAAAAAAAAAAAACGTACGACTATTTTTACGCCGGCTGGTGTACATACCGACAATGGACGGCGTTAAGGTTGAGGCGTTCATCAAAAGCGAAGGTAAGTCCGTCCGTCCAGTCGCGGTCGAGTCAATGCACCTTGGAACCCAGACTGACATTGCCATTGCCCTCTGACCTTGCAGAAAGCCGAGGAGCGATGCCTCTGATTGGAAGTGGCAGTGCGTCGGGCGGCGCTCCCCCAATGGGAGTGGGCGGCGGAGGGGGAGGAGGAGGAGTCGTGGGAATCGGAGCCGGGGCATCTGCCACGTTGAGTGTGGAACTGTGCCTAGTGTGCGGAGACCGCGCCTCCGGGCGCCACTACGGCGCCATCAGCTGCGAAGGCTGCAAGGGCTTCTTCAAGCGCTCGATCCGCAAGCAGCTGGGCTACCAATGCAGGGGCGCGATGAACTGTGAGGTGACGAAGCACCACCGGAACCGGTGCCAGTTCTGCAGGCTGCAGAAGTGCCTGGCCAGCGGCATGCGAAGTGATTGTAATTTTCGTTTAAGTCGTCGTCTCAAGCAATTAACGAATCTCTGGCGCAGCCAGAGTCTACGTGCTCCATCAGTGAAAATTCAAGAGCATAAACTCTGGTGGTATTCCCTTAAGAGAAGCTACTAAAACCCTATTATTTATTTTGTTATGATATTCTCGCCACGTCTTTAAATTCAAAAATCTTTTTCTGGCTCAAAAAGGGGTTTATTCCAACGGTAGCTTCACCTTACCTGAATATCCACTGCAATTATCTCTTATTGTCTAGTATCTGCAGCTGCGGGGGCACAAAAGATTTCCCAACTAGCACACACACACACATACTAACCAACCCACTCACACACTCATACCCTCACTCTTATTCCGCCTGAAATAAATCATCGATCCACATCGCATCGTAATCCTCCATACTTCTTGCTCCAATTAATTGCTTTCCGTTCTGGGCCACACATTTTTCTTTGACTCGCAGCTGTGCAGCACGAGAGGAAGCCGATTGTGGACAGAAAGGAGGGAATCATTAACGCGGCAGCCGGTGGCTCATCCACTTCTGGCGGTGGAGGAGGCTCCTCCAATTACCTTTCCGGAAAGGCAAGCTATCAGCCGGGTGGCCGTAGCAAGGGGCACAGTGTCAAGGCCGAAGCAGCAGCCACACCCCCTGTGCAGAGCACCCCAGCCACGCCCTTCAATTTGAACGAGAATCTGTTCCCCATGGGCTTGAACTTTGCCGAATTAACGCAGACTTTAAGTGAGTTCAAATTTATATCCATTCGCTTCTTAGATATTGCGTTTTAGTTGTTAACTTATAAGATAATTAAATACAAGAGTGCACTTAAGAATGTAAGTTACAGGGATGAAGAAACGTTAATTAAATACTTTTAGAACTAAACACTCCTATTAATGGTTAAGCCCGGAGCTCTTCAAATAAAACTAACAACATGTGCCGGCTTATGTCAGTTGTCAGTTTTATTTTTTAATCAATAAAAAATACTTCTTAACAAGGTGAGATAAAATTGACAATTCCACATTCAACTCAACAAATTTCTGATACCAAATTTGGTGACGATTAATAGGTATTTAATACTATTAAATTAGTTTCAATATTAAGCAGAATATTGACAGCAATTAATTTAAATAAATTAATTTCACCCACAATGCTTTGAGTACCAGGTCGGTCACACTCGACTGTTGCTTTTCTACTTGTTTTCTACAATCTTTTTTCGAGCTAAGTAACATTTATTTTTTTCAGTGTTTGCCACCCAACAACAGCAGCAACAGCAACAACAGCAGCAGCACAGCGGCAGCTATTCCCCAGATCTTCCCAAGGCAGACCCCGAGGACGACGAAGATGACTCGATGGACAACAGCAGCACGCTGTGCCTGCAGCTCTTGGCCAACAGCGCTAGCAACAATAATTCGCAGCACCTGAACTTCAATGCTGGCGGAGAGGCACCGACTACTACACTGCCTGCCACCTCGACAATGGGCCTCATCCAGAGCTCGATGGACATGCGTGTGATCCACAAGGGACTGCAGGTGCTGCAGCCTATCCAGAATCAACTGGAGAGGAGTGGGAATCTAAGTGTGAAGCCCGAATGCGATTCAGAGGCAGAGGACAGCGGCACCGAGGATGCCGCCGACGGTGAGCTGGAGCACATGGACCTGGACTTTGAGTGCGGTGCGAACCGAGGCACCGGTGCGAGCGATTTTGTGGTTAATGAGGGGATATTTGAGCAGGATATACTTACCGATGCCCAGTGCGCCTTTCATGTTCAACCTCCGACCTTGGTTCACTCGTATCTGAACATCCATTATGTGTGTGAGACGGGCTCAAGGATTATTTTTCTCACTATCCACATCCTTCGCAAGGTGCCGGTGTTTGAGCAACTGGACGCCCACAGTCAGGTGAAACTGTTGCGGGGCGCCTGGCCAGCTCTGATGGCTGTAGCCTTGGCTCAATGTCAGGGCCAGTTATCGGTGCCCACTATTATTGGGCAGTTTATACAGAGTACTCGACAATTGGCGGACATTGACAAGATCGAGCCCCATAAGATCTCCAAGATGGCCAATCTCACGCGGACCCTACACGACTTTGTTCAAGAACTGCAATTACTGGAAGCCACAAGTCTTGAGTACGGACTTGTGCGACTGATTCTGGTCTTCAATCCCTCACTGCTGCAGCAGCGCAAGGAGCGTCAGCTAAGGGGATACGTTCGGAGGGTCCAACTCACCGCCTTATCCAATCTTCGGCTGCAGGGAGGGATCGGGGGCGAAGGAGACGAGCGCTTCAATGTGCTGCTGGCTAGACTTCTTCCACTGAGCAGCCTGGACGCCGAGGCCATGGAGGAGTTGTTCTTCGCCAACTTGGTTGGACAGATGCAGATGGACGCCCTAATTCCGTTCATACTGATGACCAGCAATAGCAGCGGGCTGTAGACGAAGAAAGAATGAAGAAAATGGGGGGCGCCACGCCCACAAGCAAGACTGAAGTTGGACCAAGTGCGGGCAATACAAGTAGAAATTATGAAAATCCCCATAAAATATATATTCTATTTTATAAATATTTTTGCAGACAATATTCAAACGTAATAACGTGGGTTTCAATTACAAAGTAAAATAAAATACGTTTTTTAAACAGTGTTTACAAAATTAAATTCTTATTGTTTCTTCTTGTGGGATCTGTTGTAACCGACGCCAAAGTTTTTATACAATATAATTTAAAAATCGCATTTTTTATTTAGAAATTTAATAGAAAAATTCTTTTGTATTTTAACTTAACGACGAGCACCTTATAAAAAGCCATTCCATCATAACTAAAACTAATTATAAACAGAATATTATTGGCCCTCTGGCTCCTCCGGTATCTTTCTGGCGGGCTTGTGCTGCCTGTGAACCGCATCGTTGAGACCCTCGCGATTTCTCGCAATCTCAATGGCCAGAAACTGAACGCGGAACACGAAGATAGAGTTATCTGGCGAGAATTCTTTTGTGGCATCCGCTCGCATCAGCGTGCCATAAGAATAGTCGTCCATTTTGTTAAACTTCTCGGCAAACTGCCGCCACTTGAGCTTCTCTACGGAGGATTTCAGGTTTTCATCTGTTAGCTGGCCCACCTTGAGGTCCGGGAAATCCTGCCGAAAAGTGGCATATATCTGGTCGTCGTAGGGCGTGAGTTTTAGCTGGGAGGGATGGACACTGGTCAGCAGCTAAGGTAATACAAAATTGCCATTATCAAATGCTACTCCATCTCTTTCAATAGTATATGAATCTCACATTAAAATGAACCTCTGCATGTTCCAGAGCTTTCGCAGCCCACATTTCCTCCACCAAGGAATCATTACCAAATTCATCCGCTGGGCGCGACAGCAGCGATGCTCCTTGCTAGAATATACATATACATTGTAAATCAACGGCTGGTCTCTTCAACTGATTTAAAACATACCATCATCTCCATTTCCAAGTTCAGCAAATGATTTTCTTTCAGAAAATAAGAAACTTCAAAATATCAGCACGTTTCTTTATTTACCGCACTGTGTGACCAACTACTATTAAGTGTATAAATGTTCTTTATATAAGAAAACGCTTTACGGCCCTTTTCCACTAGGGTCGCATCCACCACTCAAATGTAAACATGCTGCTAGCATCCTAAAATCCAGGGATCGTAACAGTTATAATTTTCAAAATAAAAATTGTAAAATATGAGATATTTTTAATTAAAAAAATAAATAATTGCAAATTAACTTTTATTTTTTATTTTTAATAAAAATGCGAAAAAATAATAATTTTTTTCAAATTTTAATATAAAAGTTGAACTATAACTGTTATTTGTAATTTTTATTTTGAAAACTCGAAAATAACTCCTATTTATAAATATTTATTTTAAAAATTGAATTGCTATAACTTTTGAACAGCGCGATATATTTGAAAGATCGAAAGATATCTTCAATATACGTCTCAATACCTATCGTTTAATGTATCTTTGTAAGTGAAATGCATTTACATATGTACATATTTATTTATATCTCATATGGTACAGTTTTATACATGGATAAAAAATAACAGTTATTTTCGATTTTTCAAAATAAAAATTACAAATAACAGTAATGATTCAACTTTTATATAAAAATTGATAATTAAGAATTATTTTTAACATTTTAATTAAAAAAAAAAAGAACAGTTATAAAAGATTATTAAAATAAAATTTGCATATAAAAATGTATCCTGTTTCTGAAAAGTCCTTCCAAAAATAAGGTATGCATACTTTTCCTATCGTCGCCGGCGTTTTCTTTTGATCCAATTTTTATTTATCTCATATTTATCTCATGTTATTTGCAATCCATGGTAAAAACTCGAAAAAAAAATCCGTTGGCAAATCAAGACGTGTTTTTTTTCTTAAGTTGATGGCCCAAAGTTTTAAACAAGCCCACAACTTCAGAAATCCGTTGAAAAATAAATTTACCGATGTTTACGATATACTTACACCTTAATACCAAAATACACGTTTAATTTCCCAAAATAATATGATTTAATAAAAACGTAACCCTATAAATACAGATAATAAGAAAGTTCTTTCATAACGAACTTTAAGTATAATAAAATCATAATTTAATAATGTTTAAGATGAAAAATTTGAGGTCTAGCCTGTTCTAAATTATTAACATTTTTTGTGAAAAAAATTTAGCCCGAAATCAATCCTACTTGGGATTAAATTTAATAACGTTATCCCTTTTTTTTCTGCGTATAATTAAAAAAAAAATATGCATAATATATGTATTTTCTTGCATCCCCAGGCGAGTTTATTTGCATAAAAACTTCGGCTTGGCAAAGTTAGCTTCGTTTCTTGTTTTAAATAATTTAGATATTAAAATCTGATCTAACCTAAAATAATTCAATTTGTTTAGTTAAAATCACACAAAATGTGAATAATTTATTTAAATTTTAGATAAAATACGATAATTTACCTGGTCGAAATAAATATTGGGTCAATGCAATTTTTTTTTAAATCTTAAATGGCTTTTAAGTATTTTTATTTTTTTTTTTATCTTATATATAGAGGAAAACATTTATTTTCTCACCTTATAATGGGTATTGACTCTATTCTATGAAATTATCATTGAATTTATCAAATTTTTTAAGTACCGAGTCAAGTGACAGTTACAAAAGCACAAAGGTCAGAGTAGGTTAGTTATTAACTTCAGCTGTCGCTGGAATTCGTTATTCATTTCCACACTTTCCACACGAAATCCGACTAACTCGGTTGTTGTTTTTATAACACACACAAGTTCAACAAAAATTTCTGGAAAACATGTTTGAAAGCATTAGTTTTCTGTTCCTCTTTGCAATGGCCTTTTTCACCTGGGCCTTGCTTTGCCTCCAGCATGCGGTCGAGATCCAGAGACGCGCCGCCTCCGATTATCACGTGGAAATCTACACAGGTGAGTAGAACGATTCTCACATTGCCTATTTTCTTCAAACATTAATTCAAAACAAGACTGGAAGTTTATACATATACCCTTGCAGATAAATTTACTCAAATAATGTCAAAGTTTCTTATTCGGCACGCTAGTAGAAGTTTAAGGTTAAATTATTTTTAAAATCTTGTATTTAGCGCTAAAACTTTTTTTCTTAAAAGTGGGAGAACAAAAGAACTAGCTGTTTAATAAAATGAAAAAATGGTTTCAGTACTTTAAAACAAAAATTTTATACAGAACGACAAACAATCAGCAAAAGAATCATCTCCATATCGAAAAGGCCGTTAAAATCTTATTTATTTAATATCTTCTAAATAGAATATTGGAGCTAGAACACACCATCCAAAAAAAAATGTAATATGAAATGATTACGTAATCATTGCCCAGGACTTTTTTTTTTTTTTTACGTTTATGCACTACGGTCAGTACACTCAATACAGCAGCTCTATTGCTATCTTGCATCTGTACTAAGTGGGTTAAGATGAATGTTTTTAGGTTAAGAAGACTATCTACAGGTGAGGGAATTTTTTATACAAATCATTATAATTTGCACAAAATACTCTAAAGGGTTCATGCATTTCATATGATGTTCTGCAGTGGTGCAAAATTAAAGGTAGGTAGGATCTAGTGGTTCTAGAAATTGAAAAAAATTCAATTCAATTCTAGAAATTGAAAAAAATTGAAATTCAACTGACCCAATAGATCGCTGCTTTCCACGTCACCACGGATCAGGTCATACATAAAGACAATGCCTAGCATCGTTCTACGGTTTTCTAAGGAGGGTAGGTTAATTAGGAGAAGTCTATTAGAATAAGAGGGTAACCTAAGGTTTGCAACCCAATTTAAGCCACGAAGAGCGAAAAGTAAAAAGTTCTTTTGAACTGACTCAATGCGTTTGCTGTGGACGTCCCACTGGGGACTCCAAACGCAAGATCCATATTCTAAAATAGGTCGAACTAATGAAATGTATAAATTCTTCGTGTCGTAGGGGTCATCGAATTCTTTCGACCACCGTTTAATAAATCCAAACACACCCCTGGCTTTATTAACAAAGCTCGAGATTTGATCAATAAACTCCAGTTTAGGATCCAAGCGGATACCTAAATCGTCAACTAGAGTGATCCTTTCCAGAGAGCGGCAGTTCAGCATAAAGGTCGCAAGCTTGGGAGAGACACGTGGGATTGTCATGAGCTTGCATTTGGAGCCATTTAGGTTTAATAAGTTTGCAGTGCACCATTTTTGAAAGTTATTAAGATCTGTTTGTAATTCTGACTGGCTAGCGCCGTCCTTATATTGCACGCAAAGTTGAACGTCGTCAGCGTACATGAGTACTCTTGAGTTAGTCAAAACTTTGGGCAAGTCGTTAATAAATAATGTAAAAAGTAAGAGACCCAGGTGGCTCCCTTGCGGGACACCGGAGGTCACCCGGAGAACATTCGACAAGTTGTTTTTAAAGAGGACCTTTTGCGTCCTGCCATTCAGATAACTTGAGATCCATCTAAGAAGATCGACAGGTAAACCAATTAAGTCGAGTTTCCTAATAAGAAGGGAATGATTAACGGATTCAAATGCCTTACTGAAATCAGTATAGATGACGACTGTCTGTAAATTTTGAGGAAAGCCCCTTATAATAAAAGAAGTGAGCTCCAGAAGGTTAGTTGTCGTTGATCTTCGTTTAACAAATCCATGTTGGCATGGAGAAATTACTGATCTACACAGGTGCTGCAAATGGGGATTAATTACGTTTTCGAAAAGTTTTGCGGTGGCTGACAACTTAGAGATTCCTCTATAGTTGTAAGCATCCACTTTGCTACCTTTTTTGTGGAGATGAATGACGAATGACTCCTTCCAAATGAGGTGAAATTCCGATGTTTCTAAGGATAAGGTAAACAATTTTAGAAGGGCACTGCACAGGGCCTCGGCACAATACCTAAGCACACAGCCTGGTATTCCATCGGGACCTGGCGAATAAACTGGCTTGACACGTTGAAGATCCAAAAGTAGGGAGCTTACGCTTAAGCTAGGACTGAAGATTAGGTTTGATTTGGGCATGTTGTAAGAATAGTTCTGGTTTGAATCGGATGACGGAGAATAAGTAGTTTGAAAAAACTGAGCAAAAAGATCGGCGATTGCCTGATCGTTTGCTGTAGTATTTTCAAATGAAAGCGAGGAAGGTTGTGTAATTGGCTTACGTTTAGTGTTGACAAAATTATAAAACTGTTTTGGGTCCTGTGCGAACTGAACCCTACAACGAGTCAGATAGTTTTTATAATACTGCGAGTTAAGCCGCTAATTGTTATACAACTTCATCTAACAACAAAAGGATATTAATTTTAATTTTCCTTTCAGAGCGCCCCGGCATTACGTTTGAGCCGCACTTGTGCCACAAGCCGTCGGAACCAAGTCTTCCAACCGGCGCCTTCGATTTCGCGATGAGCTTCGGAGTAATACTCGCATTGACCTTTGGCCTGTCCAAGCTGCTTCAACTGGCCGAAAGGCAGGTCAAGAACTACCTAAAGTGCCGCGAGACGATGAAGCCGGCCATCGGCGTGGAACCTCGATCCGTGACTGGGGATCTTCCAGAGGAGCAGGAACTTCTGCTGTGCCAACAGAGCCAAGTGAATCAACTGAACCAAGCAACTCTGGACCCGGTGGTGGTGGAAGAGAATACAGATCTGAAAGAGCAGCTGTGCATCCTTCAATCCCACTGTTTGGAGATGCGCGAGTTGCTGCATGACCTGAGGCTGAGCAAAAGCTCCAGTAGCCAGGGGAGTGCTCACTCCGAAGATAATTTAGTGAAGGTAGAACACTCCGAAGAACCGATGATGATTTGGAAGGGAGCGGATTCCATAGCTGAACCGATGTCCGCTTCACACCAGCCGCGTTACAGGAATCTGGAGCCTGTCCCACTTTCGTCTGGCCCTACCCAGCCCTGCCAGAACATCTACATCACAAATAGCCACATCCACATCGGGGGACCCGTTTTCTGCTCGGAAAACAACGCTAGCACCGAGCTCTGCAGGCTGGCGTCGATGTACGCACGGAAGCAGAGCGAGTTCCTCCAAGTGTGGGGAAAATACATCACGGGTCCTAAGGAGCGCCCCATGATAGCGGGTATGCGTTGCAACAACATCCTCCTGTGAGGAGTGCCGAAATCTATCAATGTACGCTTAATAAACATTGTTATTGTGTTTCATTTGATTAATTGTTTTAATCCTTATGCCCACCTGGCCATCTGTAATACTGTCTTGGTATTTGTCCCTGTTTGTTTGTCACTCTCCCATCCTAACCAGATCTCGCAACACTTCATGCTGCATTATTGTCCTATATACTGTTGCATATAAGATTTTAATGAAGATGCTAGCCCCATTTCAATGTGTTGTTGTCTTGATTATGTTTTAGATGCAGTCTGTATGCGTAATAATTTATTGCACTAACATTCTTTGCTCCTTTTCGACCTACAATTGAATTAAATTCAATTTCAATTAAAACAAGAAAAAAGGCAAGTCTGCAATTGGATCATTGAAAACTTTAAAGATTTATTGTGACTAAACTAAGAGCGTCCCCAACATAATTTTTATACCCAAATGTTAGTTGAAGCACCCCCTATCTATGGTTTTTTTATTTTAATTTTTTGGAAGGGGTCCGTATAATAGAAAATTACCGTCACTTTAATCTCACCTCGCTAAGAGGTGTTTTTATTTGCTAGGAAACAAAGTCTAGATCTTTCATTGGTTAATATTTGTTTGCATTTTTTGATTTGAATTTAATTATCCGCGAATTAAAAAAAAAAAACGATATTTTCCATAAAGAGAATGCTGATGCAGCAATTTCCTAGTAGTAACGCTTTTCCTGCATTTCGTGATTCTCGTGCGATAGCTGGAAAACGCAGCTTAGTGGTCAGAAGCCTTTAAACAAGGCTAGATTTGACGGGAAAAATAGGATAACTGGCAACACTGCTGTCAATGCATAAACGACGAGAGAAACACGCAGAGTCTCCTCGCTACTCTGGAAGTGTATTCTCTTTTGAGTGGTGAGTTTCTTTGAGGTGAAGCTCTCTCATTGGCCGTCCCAATTTTAACCCGAATATTCGTCCCATTTTTCCACTGGCAAACCAACGCCAGGGGCGCTGCACAGGAATTGACCGCCAGGTGGAGCTTAGCAAGTTTCTTCACCACACCACCATAAGCCTCTGAAAATGCCGTAATATGTAAAATGTGATCAAAATTTACACAGCATAGTTACTTTTTAATTTGACAACGAGCGTAAAATTTTTATTTGAACGGTGCTGCTGGAGAAAACTAAGTTCCCTGGGAGTGCTCCTCCCCCAGTGAACGTATCGTCTCCAGGACAACGTCCTGCTCCCGGACCTAACCGCAATAGGGATCGCAGAGGTCACCAGCGCCACTGAGAAAACGTGAGAATTAATGTCGGTTGCCTAGTGGCCTCAGGTGAGTTTTTAATCACTTTTGCTTTTTAAGGATTTCCTAACCTTGATTCCCTTCTTCAGGTACAACATTGAGCTGGATAATTATATTCCACAACAAATTCCATATTTTGTTTTATATTTTCATGTTTAATTTAACAACTTAAGTCTTAATACTAAATATTCTTTTAAAATTATTTTTGATTTCTTGAAACATAGTCTACTTTTTGTACATCTTGATTTAGTTTTGTTTTTGGATTGTCAGGCGACAATAGTCAAAGCAGCCCTGCTGGTAAGAGACCGCCACATCTTTGTTTCTTCTTATATCGACATACATATCTTAAACCTAATTTTAAATTAAGCTATTCACACTGCAGTTGCATTAACATCTCGTGTTACTATGTTCCTACTATACCATATACATATGAGACAAAAATATATTAAATGAATATATAATAATAATATACTAGGACTATTGACTTTCTTTAGTCATTATGAACCCTCCAGAACCCCTTAGACCCACATTTTTGTGCCTTAGGAATCTCTTATCGGGGATTATTGATAGATTAGCTTTAAACAAAATATAAAACAAACTGATTACAGCAGTGAGAGTGATTTCCAACCCCTTAAAGCACCTGGGAACAACGTCGCTGCTCCAGAGGAAGCTCTTATCGCCAGAGCGAGTTATTAGGAAATGATCAATTAGCCGAGCAACACTCGAGATCTGTGGCCAAATGGAAAGTCGGAGACCCGCTGGCGCCTCTGCTGGCTGCTCGCCATATCGATGCTGCTCCACTGGCTCGAGGTAGACCAGGCAGAAGCTGGTCCGGCCCAGGGAGGTTGAAGCGGCTCTGGCCCTGGCAGATGCTAGTCCGGCCCAGGCAAGAGCTCCTCCGGTCCGCCAACTTACCCCCCGGGCATCAAACCTAGGTTGTCCCCTAAAAATAATTCTAGAAAAAATGGAGTGGAGGAATGAAAGAATATAATGGACTTTTATCAGGAGCTGCAGGAAGTTAAAGTTCAAACTATCAACTGTGTTTTAGTTTTGAAACACAGTGTACCTCTACATAGCCGCCCCCTACATTGTAAAATGTGTTTTGGCGTAAACTCGTGCTAACAGGTATTTGTCCGAAATACCGGTTAACAGACTGTTGGGACGACCTATAAGAGAGTTCACCTCACCTCAAAGTAAGAGAACAATATGTTACTCTCTTTAACCGCACCACTCTTCTACTCTTCCTCTTTCGGCTTCTCAGAGAGCCCATTCGTCAGCCTTCGGTACGGTTCGGTTTTTGAAGAAAACTATAAATACATGTGCAAGAGGGCCATTCGAATTTAAAAAAAGCCAGATTTCCCGCTTCTTTTAAATATTACCCCGCCACTTTGTCGAAAAAAAAACTGAATTGGCAACACTGGTCGTGACGAAAAATCTCCACCCAAAATAGCGGTAAATTCGAAAATAGTGTTCCAAAAATACAGCTTAATTTCGGCAAATAAATTAAAACTATGTAAATCCCGGTAAAACCACAAACGAAACGAGACGAGTGAATTTTGTGCCAAAAGTGCATTACACGAAAGTGAATAAAGGCGCCGCAAATGCGAATTGCGTTCTGCTTTGCTTTTCAAAAAACACAGACATGCGCACGCACACAGTGACACCCACACGATCGCAGAATGGCAAAAGTGCAACAGTGATAAAAACAAATGCACAACAAAAAAAGTTAAGTCGGAAAAGTTTCACAATACAAATGCGGCTTATGCATAAAAATTTGGCTCTCTGCACTTGTCACGTCGCGTTGCTGCGAAAAAAAAACTCACTTTTCGCTGCTTTGTTTTTGTTTTGACTGCCGCTCACGCACTTTTGCGTCTTTTGATCCGCTGCTGCATCACAACAATCGATCCCCTCTCTTCGGCCATTTCCCCTTGTGTTTTTTTTTAAAGTCCATTTATTTTGCCACTTTGCTGGACATAATTTCGAATTTCGGATGCTACTTTGGGCGTTAAGAATCTAAAAATAGGAAGGCGCGACTGATAAAACAGATCACTCTCGCTATCAGCCGCCACTCTTTCTCTCTCATTCTTCATGCGTGCCGCTCGTATTTGTGGATGTATGCTGCCATAGATGTGTATGTATTTACGATTTAATGCCTAACTGTTGCTGAAAGTCTGATTGGGCTGAGTTCAGACACACTAGTCGGAACTGGGAGCTACAAGCAGAGTTCTACACGGATGCTTTTCAATTTCACCAGCCTACTAAGCTGTATTTTTTCCTGAAGGTGTTTTGTTAAATCTCCCTTTTCTTTTATAGATATTTATTTTAAATTGTAACCGAGGTAATAATATTTTTAATCATTAAAAGTTCAAAATATTAGCTACTTTATTTTCTATCACTCTAACAATATTTGGATTTGTATTGCTATAATAAATCTTGATTTATAGGGGGTTATATACAGTTGTACCGCGCAAAAAAATGAAATTTGATCGATTTTTTTTTGACACCATAAAAAATATTTATTAAAAATGTTTTGTCGACGTTGTTTAGTACATGTTTCTGGGTACTTATTAAAATTTTTTCATAAAAAAATATTAAATAATAAAAATGTTATGACCGAATTCCAAGATCGTCTTTTTTCGATGGTGACTTGCGGTGGACATCATATCCCGAGAACGGTTCATCGGAAATCAAAAATTCAAAATAAATTTGTTAGTATATTGTATTGCCTAGTCCCTGGACGATGGATTTGTAAAAATTTTGATTAAAAAAAAATGGCGACGGTTTTAACAAAAAATGTACTTCTTCAATGTAAAAGATTTTCGATTTTTATGCTCTAAAAAGGGAAGTTTTAGCTAGCTATTATTATAATAAATAAGTGGTCAAAATTTTGTGTTGATCCGATTAATAGTTTTTTAGTAATCGTGGCCACCGCAAAGGTAATTTCGAAAAAAACAATATTCTGAGATAATCGCGTTTAAAGTCCCGAGCCGACGTGCAGGTAGTGCGCTATAAATAGCTACAACTTCGGTTCTAATGCTCCGATCGTTATGAAACTTTGTGAGAGTATTCTCAACAGTATATACTTAAAGAATACGCAATAAAAAATTCAATTCATCTATCACAACTGTATATAACACCTTAAGTATTCTGATAAGTGCGTCTTAAACTCACTCAATGTTGCAAAGAGGCAGTGTTTACTCGGTTGATTTATTTAGGTTTTTAAAATTAAAAGCAGCCCAGGAAATATATTGACATGTTAGAATTGCATTTGTGTGTGCGAGAAATTGAACTCTGCGTAGATAGAAACCGCTCAAATATTACGTAATCACGTTTTTGATGATTTTCAACCGGCTCCCCCAATATGTAATCAAGAGTATTCATTGGAGGGACCCCCTCCCCTATGATTAAGTAATCAACAAAATGTATGTTTCAAAAATGCATACAAAAATGATTTTGATATTTAATTTTTATATATTCTGATAACATAATTACGTAATCATTGCCCAGGAACGCCGCTCCCCGAATAATCAAACATAATCATTTCAAAATTTAATTTGTTTTGTTTTGTTTTATGTATTGGTAGTATTAATGGTCAAATTCCGAGTTTTTCAGACATCCCTTTGGTGAAATAGCTAAGTTATTAGAGTTAAGCAAATTGGCGGTTTAAACTACTTATAAAAACTTTAAAAAACCGATGTCCTTCGAATACAAGTCTAGTGGCCGCCCAAAGAAGCTTAATCATACCCTTCATTCCTGTAGAAGTAAGCAAGAACCTCAAGGTACATGCTCCGAATTTGCTCCAGTAGGTTGCTAAAATATCAAAAATTGTTGTCCTCCTACACACAAATAGCAAGGACTCTTTACAATGAAGGATTCCCCAGCCATAAAACCTCTCATGCGCGAAAAAACAGTCCACTACGCTTGGAGTTCGCAAAAATGCATTTTAACAATGTTACTCTCTTTCCGGACACTTTTTTCGGCTCATTTCGACTGTGAATGCTCATAAAAAGTAGTCAGAACAGTCCGAAAACGACTCATACTGCTTGATGGCCGTTTCACCCAGTCGGTATACGATATTTTTGGTTCCACCACTAAAATTTCCCATTCATAACCAACTTACCAACATAAAATTAGAATTCTGGGTAAGGAAAAAGGTAATTATTTTTTTTTAATTGACATTTTTACCAATTTAGATTTAATAAAAAACAAGATCAGCTCAGCTTTACCCTGAATGTGAACCAGTTGATTGTTGGCGTGAACAAGATGGACTTGTCCGAGCCCCCGTACAGCGAGGTGCATTACGAGGGAATAAAGAAGGAGATGATACATCAAGCCGATCGGGCATTATTGAGAACATGATTCTGCAATAGCTTTTCTAATGGTTTCTGCAGACTTGTCGGAATGAGCGGAGGTGTTAGTGTCTTCTGGGTCTGGCATTTTGTTGGTCAATAGCATCACGTTTGTCAGTTTGTCACGTTGACAGGTAATCGTTTGTTTAGACTTGTTTAGCTAATATCAGTGGCTGCTCTAGAGTAGCATCCAAAATAAGCTCCGAGGAATCCAAAATTTAAATTTTGCTTTTTTACTTTTCTCCTTTTTTGGCGTTTGTTTTACATTGACAGCTGTCGGTAGATGATGGATGAATTCCATTCCAAATCACTGATGTAAATGACTATTAATTGCACATATTTAGCAGAACGCTTGGAATCAATATCTGGGCTTTTTAGGTCGCAGATGACATGAATTTCCTCCCCATGACTGCTCCGTCGCCGAGATTCACTGTGGAGGCCAAGTTCTTTTTCACCAATTCAGTATTTGGCTAAATCTATATTTAATAAGCCTCTGAGATCAAAGGCTTTGGGTTTGTCTCGAAACCATATTTTCCAAAATGGCTTTACAAAAACTCGAAAAGTTTGTACCGATCACCCTAATATTTTGCATACACGTTTATAAATCTGAAAGTTTAACATTTTTATAAATAAACATTTTTAGGCAAAAGCTGTGAAAAATTTAGTAAAAAAGATCAGAGCCGTTAAACTTGGCGAGTTTTTTTTCTATTAAATATTTGAGGTTCAGGGAACTTTTACAACATCTCTATTCACAAAAAAAACTTGTTCTACAATTTCGGAATCTGTATTGCTAGCGCTAGAGTGTACGCCGTTTTAGAGGTCCAGCCGAAACATGCCCGGCATAACAACATGTGCAACAGCAACACATTTGTGTTGGCACATTTAGCTTATATTATATTATACTATATATAACTGCGTTAGTACGAGCCCCCATTCAACAGTTTATGTCCTAGCGATATAAGAATATCCTTTTAGTACTGCCGTAAATATAATTTGTAATTTGTATTTAGACAATCTCTTTTCTTGGCGAACTTCTTTCTCTTTCAATATAGTGTAGTCGCCAGAGAATGGATCAGCCCAATTAAGTGAATTTATTAGCGTATATTTTGGTACAAAAACATCAGCATTTGTATACCAGCCAGCCAATAATAGGGTTTAAAGATTTATGAAATTAAGTATTAATATCTAATTACCAAAGTAAATCTAGACTGGCGCTGGAGTCTTGTCCTCTAACCAATTACTCAAAGTATTGTGAAATAATTTAAATTATATTGCCTATTTCAACTGAGACTATAAGTGTTATAAATAACATTAATAGGTTCCGAATTTGACGTCACAAGCTATTTGGATATTGCTGAATTGTAGAAATACACTCCCCAACTGTATGTATGCAAACGTTTCGAAGCAATCCCAAAACTTGTTAGCATAATGTGTGTTTGTATTGGGTAACCAAGTAAGAGCTAGGGTAACTTAGCCGAAAAAGTATACAGGTTCTTTCGACCCCATAAGGTAATTTAGGTCAACTTCAAGAGCCTTAAATGCAAGGATTAGAATCTTTAAATTAAATAAAAACAAGAAAGGAAGCTAACTTCGGCAAGCGAAGTTTGTATACCCCTGCAGTCTGCAATTGGATCATTAAAAATCGATCCATTTTGGAAAAATTTAAAAATATCGAACTTTCAACATTTTTATAACATTTACTTACACATTTTACATTTTACATGTAGAATTTTACGTTTTCATATTAATCAACCGAACGTTTCTATGGCAGCTATATGATATCGTTGTCCGATCTGAATGAAATTAAAACCGTAATGCTGAAACCATTTAAAACAGCTATATCTCGAAATGTATGAACATACGTTGAAAATCAGGGAAGTTATAATTTGTTTTGCGTTAATTTTCGGATCATTCCTATGGCAGCTATAAGATATAGTGGTCCGATTCCAGCCGTTTCGACATATATACTAGCTGAAATAGAAAGAAGATCTGCAAAGTTTCATTCAAATAGCTCAAAGACTGGGAGACTAGTTGGCGTTGCAACGGGCAGACAGACGGTCAGGCCGGCATGGCTAAATTGATTCAGCTGGTGATGCTGATCAAGAATATATATACTTTATGAGGTCGGATATGCGTCCTTCACTGCGTTGCAAACTTCTGATTAAAATTATAATACCCTACAAGGGTATAAAAAGCGCAAGTATGTTTGCTTTTGTTTTTTATTAAAAAAAATCTTAGAATTACATAAGCTGGAATCGGACCACTATATCTTATCGCTGCCAAATTATAACTTACCTGTTACTTACCTGTATTTCTTATACATACATTTCGAGATATACATATGTAGCTGTTTTTATGGCTTTAGAATTACGGTTTCAATTTCGTTAAGATCGGACAACTATATCATATAACTACCAAAAGAAACGATCGGTTGATTTATAAAACAAGTAGGAAAGCTACAGTCGAGGGTGACCGACTGTGAGATACCCGGTACCCAAATCATTGTCGGTGAAATTAAATAGCACACGGACATGGAAACAACGAAATGTTGGCAAATTAAGAAAAATGTTGCTAAAAACATGTTGAGCAACACCCAAAAAAAGACAAATTCTGCAGCTGTACACAGCTGTACACGAATTAATACTGCGCCCGAAAGCACGCAACACTTTTTCGCTAATGCCTTTGTGGCCGCTTAGAAGAAGAAGAAGCATATACAGAAATTTTATTGTTTAATAACTTCCATGTTTTCATCCGATTTTACTCAATATTTCAGAAAACGTCTGCGAATGCCTACTTATTTATTTTATCTATTTACTTCAAGCCGAAAATTACGACTATAGCTTATATAAAGTTTTTTACGATTTTCGGGGGCGGAAGTGGGCGTGGCCAAATTCTAAAACAAACTTGATCTGCATGCAACAGTTGTCACCAAATTTGGAAACTCTTATAGTCTCTGAGATCTGTATACCAATACGGACGGACAGACGGACATGGCTAAATTGACTCGACTAATGATGCAGATCAATAATATATATAATTTGTGAGTTCGGAGATACCTCCTTCTGCCTATTAGTTATTATACCCTTGTAGCCTATGGGAGTCGTGCTACTTTGATTTGAATTATTTGATACTTCTTGTACGCAAATTAATATTATTTTTATGAAAGTTCATTAAATATCTTGAAAACCTATGATAATATTATAATTTTTGTCTTATTCTTATATTAAAAATGTACATTTCTAAAAATGTATCTTTAAGGTATAATTGTGTGCTGGGAAACTGTGCTACTGTGAAGCTGAAGTGATGGGTGGAATAGTGATACATGTATTATCAAAACCATTTAAGAGGAGAACTTATTGTAGGATTTTCCAGAGTTTCTTTTTCCAGTTTCTAAGCATGTTCTTATCGAAAATATCCCCAGTGTCTCTAGTCTTTTGTCCCACTGTAATATTGAGTCATGCCAACAAGTTGTTGCTGCAATCTTGGGCCAATTTCTCTATTTCTTTTCACTGCTTGTTCTCGTATTCTCTGTTTTCCTGTTTCTGCTGCCTAATGCATAAATTACATTTTCCTTTTCGACTTTGCCAGATTCTTTTAGCACCTTTTTAGCGAAACGTTTCCAGCGGAAATTGTCAACAGAAATTGAAAAACTCCCATGTAAATACACCGTACGCACACACGCTCTCGTACAAAGTGGAATACACACCCACACACAGTCGCAGCGCTTAATAAAGATTAACGCATTTCTTATCAAGCGGTGATAGCAGGCGAAGAAGATGGAGAGAGAGAAAGAGATAGAGAGAGAGAGACGGAGAGCAGAAAGAAACAGAAGGAGCGAGAGCGCGAACAAGAGAGCAGTGATATCTTTTCTCTGCCTGATTAGCAGCGTCTAGTTTTTCTCGTATTATTTATTTGTTTTCTCGTTGGCTGCTGCTGCTTCATGTCTTCCTCCTCTTTCTCTTCTTCCTCACAGCGGCAGCAGCAGCCGCCTACGAGCGTCGGCGCTGCTTGCTTTATTTTCGCGCCGCTGCTGATAAAATAAAGAACAATATTAATTTAAGTTTAAAAATAGAATTCGCTGCAGATGCCCATTGCATGAATGTGTGCGAGCGAGAGATTGCGCGCTCTCGGCGGTTCGGTTCTCTCTCTTTCAGCGCACACATGTTGATCTGCAGCGGCAGTGTCAATTAGCGAGTGAGAGAGAGAGAGAGAGGAAGAAAAAGAGAGCCGAGGGACAGTGATGCCAAATGTTGAGCAAAGGAAAGTCAGATATGGCATCATATTCTAATTACATACATAGAATGATTACGCTAGTACAAAAGAAAACTAAAAGAAATTTGTTTTTGTTAACAAATAACTCTGCAAGTTAAAAATTAAAACTGTAGTAAAAATAAAAATAATCAACTCTACAAAAGTATACTAATTTAACTAAGAATTATCCAAAAACTTTATTATATATGTATATATTTATTTTTTCAACATAAAAAAGAAGTACTTTTCGTAATTTCTTCCTAAAGTCCTACGAAGTACCTGCCTCGATTACTTTGCTCGCAACTTTTAAGAAAACTATCTTTAAAAAAAGCAACAGTTAAAATAAATAATATATATTTTTTTAAATAAACAATCGTAATTTTTTGTCAGTTCAGATCAGTTCTAATTCCAATATCTACATTATTCCTTACAAATGCAATATTTATTAATATTAATATTAAATAATATTATTTAAACAGGTGATTAATTAAATTTATTTAAAAAAAATTTATTTAAAAAATAACTAATTTTTTTGTAATGTGGCATAAAAATGGCTATTACTGAAAAAATAAGAATTTTACTTTAATAAAGAAAAGATTTAGATACAATTTATAATTTGACCTAACTGATTCTGCTGGTTGTGCGTGTGCCGGCAGAGGCACTGCAGAGAAATTGGCGGACCACTGCTGTAGTTATATAGTATGTACATATGTAATACATACATACATAGTCCTAACGGGGAAAACGCCGAGCTGGCATCACTGGGGGGCATGCAGAGCTGAGCTCTTTTTTCGTTTGGGGCTTTCGGTATTTCAGTATTATTCTATTCGCCTGCGCGACAAGTTGTCTTTTCGGATTGCCAAAGCCGCGTGCGTCGCCCCCCACTCACACACACTCTCGCACTCACACACACACACAAATGGAAAACGATATTATGCATATGTATGTTTAATATATATTTTTCTGATTGGATTGGGGCAAAAACAAAACCCAGAGTGTGAAAAAAGTGAGGAAAAAATAATTTAAAAAGCCGAACAGCATTTCGAATATTATTCTGTGCGGTTTGTGTTAATAATTATTGTTGAATGAAAAACAAATTCCGACATATGTGTTAACAAGTGTTTGCAGCCTCAGCGTTATAAAGTTTACAAAAAACGGCATAAAAATAACGAAAACTGGAATTGGTGATAATTGTTTTTCGAGTGAGCGAGTGAGCGATCAGGCGAGAGGGAGAAAAGTGCAAAGATAACAGATTTTGTTCGTGTCCCTGATAAGCGATTCCAGCGCGCATCTTTATTTCGGCCATAAAATTTGCTGATACTGCATAAAAAGTGTAATGTTGGAGAGCTCTGTATTTATGTATGCAAACGTGCTGAGATTATCTTGGTTACTCAAGTGTAAAAAAAATAAAAACGCGTATATTTCCATTATTTGAACAGTTTTGTTTTTCTCTAACAAAGGTCCATTTGTGCTTCCAGATTCTTCGCTGCAATCTCTCTCCCTTTCTCTCTATAATTTTCGTTTAACCTACCACAATACGGTGCTCTCTTCTGTCTTTTGTATCTCGTTTCGCATAAAATTCCCTTTCCGTAGAATTAACCGTTACAAACTTTACTTAGTTCTTCACTTTCTCCCACTCGCTCTCTTTATAACTCAACAAACACTTACAAAATTGAGACATAACTATATTATAATTAACCGCAATATTTTCCGTATAAAAAGCAAAGCGAGTAAATAATAGCAACCGCAACAACAAGAATCCCAAAGTGAACAATTGTAAAAAAACCAAAAAGCAAACTAATTAGGAAAAAAACATAGTGCAAAAATCAAACAAAAAATGAGAGAATAGGAACGAAAACCCTGAGATCGTGTCAAAAGTTTATTTAGCTGCAAAGCTGAGCGCCAACGTGGGAGGCATCCGCAGTGAGAACGTCGGATAAATAGGCGAAAGCGAAGAGTGGAGAGATCGGATAAGGAAGGCCAGTTCATGTGAGTAAACCCAATCTTTATAAAGAACCTCCAAACGATCTCTCTCGTGACTAAAGTACTTAATGCGTAAGATAATTAAGCGAAACAAATTTCTTAATATATCTTAAATATCTTTACTTTCAATATCAGAACTAAAAAATTTAATTACTGAATTCTATATAATTTTTTTGTGTTTGTGGTTATTTTCAGGTTAGGAAATTTGTTTTCAGTATCTTAAACACCATAAAGACACAAAAAATGTTGTTGGACTCAATTATTTTTCCCTCCGAAATACCGAAATACTTTATACTTATATTTTTGAATAAAAGTAAAAGTATGTATGGATTAGGATTTGTTTTATACGATGGCAGGGTATTATTAGTTTGATCCGAAGTCAGTAACTCATTAGGGGGATATTTTTGAAAAATTTATTTAAAACAAGTGAGAAAGCTACAGTCGAGTGTGACCGACTGTGAGATAGTCGGTACCAAAGCAATAGCCCATGGAAATGAAAAAATTAAAATGTTGATTAATAAAAACAAATGTTGTCAGAAACATGTTGAGCAACACCGAAAACAGACAAATGTTGCTAGAAACATGTTGAGCAACACCGATTGGCACAAAAGAAGAAGAAACTTACACAGAAACTTTGTTGTTAATAACTTCTATGTTTATTATCCGATTTTACTCAAAGTTTCAAAAAACGTCCGCGAATGCTTATTTATTTATGTCATCTATTTACTTTAAGCCAAAAATCACGACTATAGCCCCCGAAAATCATAAAAATAGTTATATAAGATATTTATGATTTTCGTTGGCGGAAGTAGGCGTGGCCAAATTTTAAAACAAACTTGATCTGCGTGCAAGAGATTCCAATGCTGTCGCCAAAATTGGTGAGCTCTTATAGTCTCTGAGATCTGCTTACCAACACGGACAGACGGACATTGCTAAATCGACTCGGCTGGTAATGCTGATAAATTCTCCGTTGATACTTACTTATAATACCCTTGTACCCTATGGGTACCGGGTACAAAAAAGGGACTTTCGCACTACATTTTCTCAAAAACTATTGCATCGATCTACTTATTCTTTTGCAACTTGCTTTAGACATTGTTGTGTTGTCGTTGAACGGAGGATTTTTATTATATTTAATTACAACTTATTTTATAGGCCGAAATATGGTCAACATTTATGAAAAAAAATTAAACTTTTTATAAAAAAAGTTTTAAAAAATTCAGCTTTAAAAAAATAAAAATCTGTCGTTCAAAGACAATACAATACAGACACATACACTAAAAGAAAATCTTTGAATGTTTGATTTCAGATGAAAATTGTCGGAAAAAAAGACTACCGCCAGGGCACTATTTTTGAGGTGGTTAGCATTCAGGCATTCTGAACGGCTCCTTTTTAAATATTATTCTTTCAATATTTGAGAGATTGTAGTTGAAATATTATATATTAATATTCAATAAACAAAAATTGTAAAAATATCGCAGAATCTGAAAAAAGATCACGAAAATATGATTTTTTTTAACCTTCCAGACCAGGATAACCCCTTAAATACATTAAAATATTTTTTTGTTCTTTTTGAGACGCCCTTATATGTAGCTTGGTGGCATTCCATTTATTCCTTATTTAAATTTAATTGACTTGTCTACCTTTAATTGTGGATTAAATATTTGTTTTATTAATTGCAACGAAAATCCAACTTTACAGAATATTCAAGTTTTTATGAACTTAAATTTAAGTGAATTAATTTACCTGCAATGCATTCAACATGTCTTTTATTGTTTGGTCGGAAACCTGAACTTTTAGTAAACTGAAAGTCGAGCTATTTCTGATTCACATACCTGGAGTTGTGTAGTGCAATGAAACCAATACATGAATTAACTTAAATGGGAGTGTGGCACCAGGACTTTATTTTTGCAGTTTTCCTCCATCGGAATCACACGGGGAACTTCGATAAAAGTCGACCACTTAAATGCTGCAATGAACCGCAACCGATTGGCCTTCCCTAACTTTCTCGGAAAGGGCTGAGAGGTGTGTGTTTTCCTTTTTTGAGAGTGCTGTTGGAGACAACATACTAATCCGTTGCACGCAGATCAAGTTTCTTGTTTCTTCTTCACTACCGGCCTCGAAAATAAAAAAAAACGTGTAACTAAGCTATTGGCGTGATGAAATAAATATATTTGTGCGGACGTTCTCTAAAATTTCAGTAAAATCGGATAATAAACATGAAAGTTATTAAATAATAAAACTTTTGTGTATGCGTATTCTTTTTCTTCTGTGTTTACAGCACCAATGCGTGTTGCTTAACATGTTCCTAGCAATATTTGTCTTCACTTGTCAACATTTTCTTTTTTTCATGATCATGTGCTTGCGGTAGCTTTCCTACTTGTTTTAACCAATTTCATTTGATTTTTAGTTGCATTAAATTTGTATAGTGTGGAAAAATTGAAAAAGAAAATCACATGTATATTTGAATTTTTTGGATTTTTCGTATGTTTACATTATTTCAGTTCGCTAATGAAATTGAAATGTTCGATGTGTCGGAAAACGTTCTATATATAAATTTGCGTATTTATAGTGAGGCGCTGTTTGCACACGAGTGTGTGAGCTTATGGGTGGTGGGTGTTCTGAGTGTAATTGACAGCTTCCTCGAGACCTTACAGAATATTATTTTTGGCAACCAGCAGAAACGCAAAACATTCAGAGCTTGAACTTTGAATTTAATTCTTTTTGGGTATCTGTTCTATGTCAACATTTGCACAGAAATAAAAATGTTTCCCTTATTTTCCAGCTGTTTTTCGCAAAAATATTAAGCAATAAATATGTTGAGGTCGCTCGTTCGACTTCCCCATTTTTGTGTCTTCATAGACACGGTGCCTTCGTCTCGACGACTCCGACTGAACAGGTGTTTTTTGTATATTTTTGGAGGTCTAAACGAGTTTAGCAAAGTATTCATAGATTTTGTTTCTATTGTGGTACTCAAAAAATAAATGTAATAATTTATTATTTTTATGTGTTTCACAAAAATTATAGTAAGCGATAGAAAATAATCGAAATGTTGTCATATTATACTTGTTTGGAGATATACAATTTTTTAATTTTTTTTTAAGAAACCAAATGTGACTGTAATTAGTTTAAACTTTAAAATTACATATTGGCCAAGCAACATTTTGACTATAGATTTGTCTGCCTCCAAGTTAGGCGATGATATCTGGAATTGAATAAAGTGTTACTAAGTCGAAATTTGTATACATATGTATATTCCGGCACTCGAAGTGTAATCAATTAAATGGACCATAAATTTGATATATACTTTTACTCAATTCAAAGTACAAAATATGAAAAAATAATACAAAATTTAGAAAGAATTCACTTTTTCTTGATAATGACCCCCTTGCCTTGAATACGCCTATGAGATGAGCGACGGAGTTGCTCCGCTTGGCCGAAAGTTGTCAATTTCCAAAAATCTTGATTTTTGATAAGAACATTTTTACAATTGAGCAATTCGAAAACTCTTAAACCGATAGGCTTTACTTGACGGAACCGTTCATACGATAATTTGAGTCATCGATTGGCCACCAGAAAGCAGCATCCACCACAGATAATGGTTTGGGCCGCAGTAACTGCAGATGGGCGCTCTCCAATCGATTTCACTGAGTCTGGCGTCAAGTTAAATGCGCAATATTATCGGGAATGTATTCTGGAGGTTGCTGTAAAGGTGTGGGTAGGCAAATGTTTCGGTGGTAGACCATGGACGTTTTAATAGGACTCGGCACCGTCTTATAAAGCTAGAGTGAACCAAGAATGTCCGAAATACATCGGACTTCATAGCGTCCAATGGATCTCGAATTCACCAGACGCTTTTCCGATGGATTATTCTCTTTGCACAATTTTGGAGAGCAAGGTCCGAACTAAAAGATACACCAGTCTCGACTCGCTGAAAAAACCGTTGTCCGTCAGTGGGCCAAGATACCTGAAAGTCAATTTCGGCCAAGCGAACCAACTACATCCCTCTTCTCATGGCCATAGTCAAGGCAAACGGTTGATATCGAATTCTTTCTGAATTATGTATAATTTTTACACATTACAAAATGTGAATGGAGTAAAAGTATTTTCCCAAACTGCTTGTGTAAGCTTAAGTCCCCTTTACTGCGTTAAAAACTTCAAATTTAAATTTGTATACCCTGCAACGGTGTGCACATATATATGTTGTACTAATTTAGTTCCGGGCAGTAAATAATAATAGATAGAAGTCCCGAAAGAGACTAATGTTTGAAAAGGGTCTTAATATTGCTTGAAAAACTTGTTCTGCTCAAATATATACGTATTTCTTGTGCTTCATTTTTCTTTTTGTTTTAATGTTTATTTTGCGTTAAAACCGCAAAAAGTTTTGCGGTTCTGCCACGACACAATCTTATCATCTAATGTTCTAAAAATAGAGCCAACAACAATAGCAGAAACAGAGTGGATGGGGCCCCATCGTCAATTCCGTCCCTGAGCCTCTGGAACTTGGAGCGAAAATTGTCGCCCAACCTTTTTTCAGCTCTATCTCGATATCTATGTATCTCTATCTCCATTTGTGTGTGTTTATATAGTATGCGGCTTGGATGTATCTCTATCTAGGTATCTGTGCCTCTATCTGTATCTCTATCTGTATCTGTATAGTATATCTGCCTCTACACAGCAGCATTGTATGTTTTTGCGAATTTTGCTAACAAAAATTTCATTTCTTCTTCTTCGTGTTGTGTTTTTCTTGTTTTCTTTTAGAGCGACCGTGTGATCATTTAGCGTACTGCTAATTCAATTTGTATCTTCTGTTCTTGTTTTTGGGTGCCTGTTTTTTAAATGTTTATATGAGTTCGTGTGTGTGTTTTAAGTTTTCGAGTGCAGATTTAATTTGCCCAGTTTCAGTGAAAAGCTAATGGTTTTACTAATTTACAATTAATTTTAAATTTACTTATTTTCTATTAAATAAATAACCTAATTTAAAAGAATATATTATTTTTTATCTGTGCAAAAAAAATCTAAAAAATAATACAATAGCTTGCAATTTTTTCACTTCTGTGTTTTATTTTACTGATTATAAAATGTCATAAAATATTTATAAATAAATACTTTTGCAGAAAAAAAATTATTTAAGTGTCATTTGTCAACAAGAAAGTTTACGCCTATAATTAAATTAGAAGCTATACACTAAATGAAACTAATAAAAAGTTCCTATGTTTTTTTAATCTATAAATCTGGAAGAGATCTTGCTAGCTTCAATAGGGTAACATATAAATACAGTGGGGATCAAAAGTGATTCCACGTTCAAAATGTTCGTGTTCGAGCGCTCATAAACCCTAAACGAATGAAGTAATTGAACCAAATTTTTTTCCTTGATTCCTTATTCAATTTGGAAGAAATAGACGTAAATAGTAAAATAATATAAGATGCAATGTAATAGTTAAAAATAAAAAACCAAAACTAAAGACATATACTCAGTTTTGCAACTTATATGAAAAAATTAAAAGAAATTCCGTATTAATATTTTGTTAAAAGACAAGTCTTGTCTTTTTTATTTTTTTCTGTAGTTTGTCATGCTCTTAACCCATTTCTCAACAATTCCATTCAGAAGTTGATTTCACTTTAGTTCCACACGCCAAGGACATCCTGCGTTGCATTGGACTGATTGGTCATGATTAACCACAGGTTTTCAATTGGATTAAGGTCGGGACTTTTAGCTAACCACTCCAACAACATAAAATGTTGGTTTTTTAAGAATTTTTGCAGTGTAGTTAGGAAATTCATTTTGTTGGAAAAGCATTTTCCCTCATTAGAGCCAAAATGTTCCAGAGACAGGAAAGGAAGCTAACTTCGACAAGCCGAAGTTTTTATACCCTTGCAGTCTGCAATTGGATCATTGTAAAGTTTATCGTTTTGGGTAAAATTGAAAAATATCGAACTTTGTACATTTTTATAACATTTACTTACATTTACAACTTCTAAACTTCATACAAATGATAGAACTATAAGTTTGTTTTTCTTTTACCTAAGCAATTATTACTGCCTAATTTAACCAAAAACGATCACATCCAATAAAAACAAAGCCTAACGGTTGAGTTTCGGGTGCAAAACTGTAACTTTGACCTTCTTTTCATTTTTTTATTGCCATATTTCTTCCGGCCAATCAAATTGTTTCAAATTTTCTGAAAACATAGTAAATTAAGTCACCAACCAAATAACACGATCATCTTCATGCATTATATAAAACTCAAGATACAGATCGTTGAAGTAAGAACTCGAAAATTGTTTTACAGTTTTGCTCCTCAGTGTAAATCGACCGATCGCTTCTATTGCAGCTATGTGATATAGTTGTCTGATCTTAATGAAATTAAAACCGTAATTCTAAAATCGTTAAAAACAGATATATCTCGAAATTAAAGAAAATACGTTAAAAAACAGGGAAGTTCTCATTTTTGTACATTAATTTCGCAATCATTCCTATGGCAGCTATAAGATATAGTGGTCCGATTCCAGCCGTTCCGACATATATAAAAACTAGAAAGAAGACTATCTGCTAAGTTTCATTCAGATAGCTCAAAAACTGAGAGACTAGTTTGCGTAGCAACGGACAGACAACGGACAGACAGGTCCGACAGACGGATAGACAGACGGATAGACAGACGGACAGACAGACGGACAGACGGACAGACGGACAGACGGACAGACGGACAGACGGACAGACAGACAGACAGACAGACAGACGGACAAACAGACAGACAAACGGACAAACAGACGGACAGACAGACAGACAAACGGACAAACAGACGGACAGGCAGACGGACAGGCAGACGGACAGGCAGACGGACAGGCAGACGGACAGACAGACGGACATGGCTAAATCGACTCGGCTGGTGAAGCTGATTAAGAATGTATATACTTTATGGGGTCGGAGATGCTTCCATCACTGCGTTGAAAACTTCTGGCCAAAATTATAATACCCTGCAAGGGTATAAAAATATTGAAAATGGGCTTGGAAAATATTTAAAATAGTCTTCCTTACTTATTATATTTTATATTTAACAATTAAACTTTTGTTTTTAGTCAAGAATTGAATTTTTGACTTCAAACTTTCATAAAAAATCGGATGGAAAAAATGGAAAAAAAACTCCACGGTGATACCTTCGGACAATCATCCTTTAACTAATGCATATTTATATCGGACGATTCTGTGGACCGTTAGGATGTACACCGCAAATCAACTTCTTCTGGAGGGGCCACGCGAGACTCCTTATAACTCCTATACCTGCACACATTTTTCAATGAAACATTTTTAGAAAAATTGTCCAAGTGTTATATATCATTTAGACTAATAAACTAGCTTTATCCATTTCACCACAACTAATTTTTGAAAGGTGGCCCGTTTTGCAAAATCTTTTCGTCAGAGAAATTATTAATATCAAAATATATTTAAAAAAATAGTTATTTTTATGAAATTTTTGGGAAACAAATTGTATGCTTACGTTACCTTGGGGGAGGGATTTTTCCCAATGATTACTCTAGATTATATAGGGGGAGGAGGTTACAAATAATGAATAAGGTGATTACGTGATACGTGGACTGCCCCTTATAACCTTATAACTGCAATAAAATATTCCACAAAAATTAGGAGAAGTCACGGGCTCTCTCTTTTTAATGAAAGAGCAGTAAGGGCAGTTATTTGGTCAAACAATTAACAGGGCATTGTGGATATATAAAATATGATTTTTACTGCGGTATGAGTTGCAAAAATTTTACTAAAAATTTGACTCTTGAAAGTCGATGGCACTGCATAAATTAGACAGAACATGACAGACACCTGGTGACCGTGGCCAAATCAATGTCAACGACTTGGTTTAGTTTCCTCTTCGTCGTCAGTTTAGCAACAAAGGAAAACGTCTGATGTCTGTTGGCTGCCTGAGAGGCCTCGATATCCTTGTGGCTGTTATTGGATTTGCATATATGCAAATTCACCAGTCAATGCAATAAATTCCTCCCAGAATCGTAATTGGCGATGAAGGATGCAAGGCTTCCTTCTTTGAGAATTTGTTAATTGTTTCTGGGCGGCGCCAGGATGATGGATTAGTATGTACAGTTGCGAAAAAAATAATAGCACCCCTGGAGCACATTTTGTTCTCGTTAAAAAAAAAGTTGGGCACACTTGCTATTTCTTAAAAAAAATTGATTTTTATTTTATTTTTTGGTACCCCACCTAATAATAAAATATGATATTGTTCTTTAAATTCCTGACTAAATATTTTTTTTAGAATTTTGTTAAAAAAAGACCCTAAAAATATCGAAAAAAATAATAGCACCACTACAACATTTTTTAGAAAATCCTTTAAGTTTCGTTGAATTTCCCTAAAAAAAAAAAAGAAGTTTATTAGATTTGATTATGATTAAATTGTTTTGATCCTAAAAAATAGTACAAAAAATTATAATAGGACGTGGGACGTTGTGTACTGCGGAAAAGCGTGTTATTAAAAAAAAAATTGGATAAATTTCTGTTAGTTCGGCAACTGCCAAAAAATTAAAAAAAAACCCATAGGTAGGGGGTGATTAAACGTACATTTAAGTATAAAAATTATGTTGGAGACGCTCTTAGTTTAGTCACAATAAATCTTTAAAGTTTGCAAACCCTATTTGTTATTTATCAACTGACAACTATAGTTCAAATGATTGAAAAGCTCCTCGTTTTTTAGATAATACAGATTTTATAATAAGTGCTTTGAGTCACTCTTGGGGCTTAGAGGGTTAAACTAACCGAGAACATTTCAAAACCTATCTAAATTTAAGATGAACTGGGTTCATCGTCGTCGGAACGCAATATGCCACAAAAGCAAAGCCTTAATAAAAGCACAGCCACTTTTACCATTGTGAACGACAAGTGCATAAGCCGTATCCGCCGTAATTGTGGAGCGTGAAATGAGCGAACTCCAAAACGCTGCGAGGATTCCCGTTGCCCTGGCAACCTACTTTCCAAAGTCCTCCCTTATTTTTCCCTGCCATACAATCCGCCCTGCACTTTGAGAAGGGCTCATTCATTCATGCTAATAATGTTTGAGGCCAAAAAACGTCGCACAGATAGGGGCCTACATGGAGAACTCTATATCGATAAATGATTTTATTACCCAAATATAACACCTTAGGAAAAATAATACAATTAAAATAAATAATTCATTAAAATAAAAAACTCTTTAAACCATTCCTTCTAAGGGCCAAAAGGGGTCAATCAATCGTTAGGAAAATAAATATTACATTTAAATATGTATTAACGTACATAGTAAGCATTTTCAATATCGCTCCCAATTAAGTCATGTCCTCACAGTACTGGCGCGTACAATTGGCTCCACCAATTAGTAGAAGTACTAACATCGTAAACATTTGCTCAAAATATGAAAGTAAAATTGAAAATTTAGTATTTCACATATAGATACGAACACGACATTTGTAACCACCATTCAATGAAAGAACTTTTGACCTTACATACATACATATGTACATATTTTCGACCTTACATCTTACTCCCTTTTCCGTGTGTATTTTGATCAGATTGCTGAAGACCATTTAATGGTTCTCAATCAAAAAGCCATATTGATTTAATAAAGTAAATTGATAAGACTTATCATTTAAATGTTTTTTTTCTCGCAATTTCATTGAATGTTGGCTTAATTGATTGACAAATCTAAGGTTCAATGTTTTTGACATTCCTGCTAAAAGCAAGCGTTCGTTTTGTTTCTTGCTATGTTTGGTATCTATGGAATTGAGTTGGATTTGGCCGGAGCTTGATTAAACACAAAAATAATTAAGTACAAATTTAATCTTTGGGAAAATTAGTAAATCTTTTGATGGCATGAATTACTTAACTATAATTAATAAAAATTAGGCAGGTTATCAAAAACCAATTAGTCAAATTTGTCAGATTTTTTTGCAGGTTTTTTTTTCAAATTGAAGCTATTGGGGCTTTCCATATTTTACGAAATCGCATTTTTGATGATTTTTTACCCCTCCCAAGAGAAATCTAATTTTCTGCTGCATTTCTGTGGGCTCCCAAAAGTTGACAGTAATTTTATTTGGCCAATGCAAAGGCGTTCCTGCTGCTGCCTTTTGTTTAAGGGCATTATTCAGGGTCCTGCGGGATATGTGACTTTTGACGAGCGACAGAGGAAAACAGACAAAGGACCATTGAAATGCACTCTGTAGACTTACTGCCATAAAGTTTCATTTCGGAATTATGTCTAATTGTTGTTTTGTTTGTATCTTATTTGCGCTAAATTTACGTCAGTCACAAACAATTTCAGTTGAGATTTCCTTTATATTTCTTATACAGCTTTATTTTTGATCAGATTATATAAAACAATTAAATTTCTTATTAAAAGGAATATTTATCAATTTTCCTAATTTGGCCTACCTAGGTCTTTTGGCCAAGCTTATTCATCAACAAGTGGCCGACACCAACCAAAACTGATGACACAGCAAAATCATGGTCAGTTCAGTTCATTTTGTTGACTTTTTTTTTTTATTACAAATTTTATTTTGAAGTGTGGTAACTCCAGTGTGACACAGGAAAAGTTAAAGTTAGAGATAAGTTCCATTTAATTGAATAAATAAAGTTATTTCTTAACTGGTCTGCGAAATGTTCAACAATTGGTGTAATCTTTTAAATGAATTCAAAATAGTGGAAGTAATTTAAGAATTGTACAAAAATGCGAAGTATTTTTAAAATGTGCTACCAGAAATATTAGGTGATTTAAACCTGTGTTGAAACTTGTTCCAATTATGCAATTTAGTAACATCCCAAATTTGTTAAAGATTTCATCTGCAATCCCTAACAACTTAAAAAAAAACAAGAAAGAAAGCTAACTTCGGTAAACCGAAGTTTGTATACCCTTGCAGTCTGCAATTGGATCATTGATATTCGATTCATTTAGTAATGTTGAAAAAATATCGAATTTTGTAATTTTACATTTTACATGTAGAATTTTACATTTTCATACAAATCGACCTATCGCTTCTATGGCAGCTATTTGATATAGTTGTCCGATCTTAATAAAATTAAAACCGTAATTCTTCAACCGTAAACGCTATATCTCGAAATTTAAAGAAATACGTTTAAAAACAGAGAAGTAACATTTTTTTTTTCATTTATTTCGCCATAATTTCTATGGCAGCCATAGGATATAGAGGTCCGACTTCAGCCGCTCCGACATATATACTGCGATAGCTCAAAAACTGAGAGACTAGTTCGCGTAGAAACCGACAGACAGACAGACGGACAGAGAGACAGACGGACATGGCTAGATAGACTCGGCTGGTGATGCTGATCAAGAATATATATACTTAATGGGGTCGGAGTTGCCTCCTTCACTGCGTTGCAAATATCATGGCAAAATTATAATACCCTCTGCTAGGGTATAAATATACTTGACTTGCTTTAAACAAAAATTTACATAATTGTAATATACCCACAAGAAGGCTGCTAATCTAATTTTCACCGACGTCGGAAAATCTCTTCTAAAATCTTAACTTTGGCCAGGTACGAACATTTTCGGGAGCCCTTTCAGCGCTTTGTTGTTTATGTTTAGCGCCAGAGGCCAAGCACTAAATTATGTTGTCTTAACTTGGCATTAATGGTCCTTTCCGACTCTCCTGTTTCTAGGTGTTGCCACCAGGCAGCGGTGTGAAAAGAGCGATATGACCGGAAGCGATGTGTTGCTTCGTTTCCAAGTTACTTTTTGGTCTGGCCCTGCTTGCTCTGCCCTCTTCCACTTTCTTAGGATCTTTAACGTCCCAGCAGTTTTATTTGCATATATTAGGTTTTTAAAAAAGCATAACGCAACATATAATCAAATCTGTGGTAATTCGTGGATGTGCAAACACGATTTTGAAGATATTTATTTTAAATACATTCGTATAGTAATAAAATTTTAATATGATTTAAGCTTTAAAAAGACCCGTTATATTTAACCCCTTTTACCTTAAAATTGTAACCAAACAAACAAACCACGCATACAAAAATGAGTATAGATAAAAAACTTATAATTAAAAAACATTTTATTTAAACTTAATTTACTTAATTTACAAAATATTTAATTTTGATTCAAACTATATACTGTAATAGGGGGCAAACAATTTGACAAAAACTACGAGTTTTTTCGGTTTCTAACCGTCAATTCGCCTTTATGCTTCGAATGCGAACAAATTTTCCGCGCAAAATATGGAAGGAACTCCTTTCCCTAATCAGAGTTCATGCCTATCTGAAGGGCAGCTTTTCTCTCACTCGATCTTCCATTTTTTTTCCTTGGGCTTCCTCCGTCATTGGAAATATATGGGCTTGTCTTTGGTCGCCAATTTGAGTGTTTTTGTTTAATAAACAAATAGGTAAGTAAAGTAGATTGGAAAAACGACGCCACCAAGTCGGTGGAAAGTCTACAAAGGGTATTTCTCCTTCTTGCTGCTGTGGCTGTTTGCCTTAATTTTCGGGTGGGGCTTCTTTTATTAGCATTAATCGCAACTGGGGAAAGGAAAAAGGGAACTGCGACGTGTGAGTCAATGTGCATACCTCCTGGATACCACCTCCATATATCCACTCCATAAATTTACGACTCTTGAAGCTTTTAACAACTGTTTGTCCTGCAATTTCCCACAAACGAGACAGAGAAGGAAAGTTTATTATTATTTTTATGGACGCTGCGAATTGCTTTTCCTCATCAAGTTAAATGTAGGAACGAGTCAAAGAAAGGACGGAAATGCTTGGAAAAAACAACAGCCTGAGATACTGACAAACAAGTTTTTTAATAACTTATCTGAGTTTTCTAGAAAAAGTAAAATGAGTTAGTTTGCATAGCATACTTATAAGCGAAGTCGCTGTTGAAAAGTAATTAGCCATGCGCCACTCCACTCTCAGACATCATTTGCATCTCTGCTAGTGCAACTACACTTTGGCGTAGGCGTGACTCCGCCCACTTAGCTTCACATGCGTTATCCGCGAAAATATCAGAGAAGTAAGGAAGCTACAGTCGAGTGTGCTTGATTATGAGATACCCGGTACGCAAAGCTTTTTGCATGAAAAAGACAAATGCGTTTCACAGAGGTGCGCTTAGCCCAAAAAGCCGTCGAGGCGGACCTTTCCAAGGCTCTATATCCGAAACGAATACTCCGATCGAATTTGCAAATACAATTTCTAGGACTTACGTAAGAAATAATTTAATTTTGGACCGCCCAAGATAGTAACCACGCATCGAGACTAAACTATCGAACTAGCGAATAAGATGGAGATAGAAAAATATTATTGTCCAACGTCCGTGTTTATCAACACATAAAGTCCTTGCTAAGAAAATTTTGTTTTCTACATTGTCAACGTGACATTGACACTATTCTTTTTAGTCAGATAATTTACAGGCACATAAAAAAATAAAATTTCTTTCACTAGAAATGTATCTGAAATTTAAAGATTTCAGGAACATTAACAGTAAGATGAGAAACTGGCTCTTAATCGACTCGCCTTGTGATGCTGATCAAGTATATATATATACTCGTATGGGGACAGATATGACTAATGACTAGATGGCACCCTTGTACCATACGGAAACCGGGTATATATAAAAAAAAATGAACACCAGAGGCAGCTTAAACTCAATTTGTCGCCGAGCTATGTTAGTGGCCGTAGTAAAAAAAAGTAGAGAATGTGGCGGGTGTACGTTCTGTGTGGGTGCACGGTGGTGTGGGGTGTGGCTACCTGCAATTGATTTTGAATGTCAAAGGAGCTCATCGCACGGTGACTAACAGGACTCAGATTGGGAGCTCGCAGAGCTTGCTTTTTGAAATATATATGGTTAATAGTTTATAGATATATATTAAAAACGAGAAAGAAAGCTAACTTCGGTAAGCCGAAGTTGGTATACCCTTGCAGTCTGTAATTGGATCATTGAAAATCGAACCATTTTAGTAATGTTGAAAAAACATCGAATTTTGTAAATTTTACATTTTACATGTAGAATTTTACATTTTCATATAAATGGACCGATCGATTCTATGGCAGCTATATGATATAGTGGACCGATCTTAATGAAATTAAAACCGTAATTCTAGAACCTTAAAAAACTGCTATGTCTTAAAATTTATAGAAATTCGTTGAAAAACAGAGAAGTTAAATTTTTTTTTACATTAATTTCGCCATCATTCCTATGGCAGCTATAGGATATAGTAGTCCGATTTCGGTCGTTCCGACATATATACTGCGTGCTAAAGAAATAAGACTATGCTGAAAATTTCAGCTCGATAGCTCAAAAACTGAGAGACTAGTTCGCGTAGAAACCGACAGACGGACAGACAGACAGACAGACAGACGGACAGACAGACGGACATGGCTAGATCGACTCGGCTGGTGATGCTGATCAAGAATATATATACTTTATGGGGTCGGAGATGCCTCCTTCACTGCGTTGCAAACATCTGGTCAAAATTATAATACCCTCTGCAAGGGTATAAAAAAACAAGAATGTCCATGTATTTCGATATCTGTAACAGTCTTTGGATTTCATTTTAATTCATCAAATTTTTTAAGCATATCCGCTTGATTTTTTCGCTGTTTTTACATTTGTCATTTGTGTAGTTCTGTAGTTCACTAAAAATTGCACGGTTGATTCAATTTACTTGGCCTTTTGTAAAGACAGCAGTTCAGTCTGTTATCCAGTTTTCCGTTTTTCAGTTTTCCGACCTACTTTCTACCCAATTAAAAAAGTCAGCCAGCTTTAAACGCGCTACTCGTATGTATTTTTAATTGAGTATCTTACAATTGCACGTAATAATCCTTACGGAAATCTGTTCTGAGTGCAGCGTTTACTCAGTTTACTCAAGTTTGCGATATTTTTCAAAAGATACTTGTGATGGGATTCTACTTACATTTACTGCATTTAATATTTGTACGCTTTTGCAATGTTGTCTAATTATTTGCAACTGCAACTACTTACTTAATTGACATCATTAGGTAACGAAGCTTCCAAACCATAATGTTGTGTTTTTAACAGGATGTGTTTTTAAAGAGTATTAAATAAAGGTTATTATTTAGTTATATTTATTGCAAAGCAAAGTTTATAATAAAGAATTAAAACTAACGAGTAGAGAAAATTATTACCTGCTGAAATATTTTTTTGGTTTTCCTGATTTACTTTTTTTAGTTACAAAATATATAAATTTTCATTTATTAACAATTCTATATAGTTCGTGCTGCAGAGAGTTCTATGGTCGTTGTGTCTTTGCCATATAAATATAGTTTTCTGCCGCCGCTACGAAACGGCTGACTTGTTTCAATGGTTACGGGTCAACAGTGTCGAACGGGATATTAAAAATCACAAGCACTTGGAAGCGCTTGTCCTCCAGAACAATTCATAATTGAGCGTTCCTTAATAAAGAAAAATGCTGTCCGGGAATACAACAAGCTCATCAGCAGCTTGTTCAATATAATTTTTTTTTCGGTTTTCGCGGTCGATGGAAATTTAAATAGGATGGGAAATGTTTACTTTTTTCGCATTTAAATGCAAATTCATTTTTATATTTTTATTTAACAGTGCCAAACAAGTTCTTATGGCTTTCATAATTCCTTGATATGGTGAAATGCAAATCATTTATAATTCAATTCGAGCTTTTCATGAATAAGTTTGTGTTTGTTTAACTGACCGGGAATCTGTGCAGATATGTAGATAAGATAAGAGAATACATTTATAATTGTGAATAAAAATAAATTTATGCGTTTTATTTCGTTTAATATGATTATTTGTCAATTTGTTCATACCCGGTGTATATGCATACGGTTTGGTCTCAAGAAATGTGTAACATTTTTGGCGGCAACCGAAAATTTACAGGTTTTCTGTGGTTAGAAAACAAAATCGTAAGCTGGACCAAGCCAATATTAGATACTCTGCTGGTCGGGCTCTTGACTAACAATTAAGAATTTTAAACTTTAACTAATAGTTTGGGCAAATACATACTAAAAATGAATCAGAGGCTTGCAACGCAGTAAATTAATAATTTCCGACCCTATAAAGCAGGGGTGCTCAAAATTGTCTTACGGCAGTGCCCTTACCAACACAAACAAAAGAAAACACACGCACACACGTATCGACGCCGTTTAATTGCTACAAATTTAACACTGAGAGAAAAAAAAGAAGTTAAGTTCAAAAAAATAATAATTTTGCTTGCTTCATTTGATTATTTCATTTAAAAATTTACAGTTGATCTAGAGAAGTATCACTCATTTTAACGACACGCCAAAGAAATTCAAAGAAATGCACACGTCGCGGTGGTCCACAATAAACTAAAATCAAACTTAAATCAAATTCTATCAGAAACGCAAAAAAAAAGTGTCAGTGCAGAGCCGAGAACAAGACAACAACACTTTGCATTGTGGGTTGAGGAGAAAAAAAAAGTTCAATGGAATTGTTGGCTTGGCTCTTTACGGACAGCTCACAAAGCAGAATCGGCGTGTGCCCTAGGAAGGTATGGCGTGTGCCGCTCCGTATGCTAAGTGCCAAAACAAAAACAAATGTGCTCGTGTGCCATAGCATTGAGCATCCCTGCTATAAAGTATAACATATATATTCTTGATCAGCATCAAGCCGAGTCGACATATCCTTGTCCGTCTGTCTGTTTCTTCGCATCTTAGAGAGCTATCTGAATGATACTTTGCAGATAGTCTTATTTCTAGTGCACGTAATAGATAAGTCGAAATGAGAAAGATATATAATATATAAGACTTGCATATCCTCTGAGATATGGCCATTTCTCATGATTTCCAGAATCACGGCTTTAATTTCATAAAGATCGGAAAGATATAGATATCATATAGCCGCCAAATAAATAGAAAATCTTCATATTTTCGTTATTTTTTTACAATACACATTGGAAACGAGATATTGTTATTTATTACGTTTAAATTAATTTCTTTAATTGCATAAAAATCTGATGACTATATAATCTAGATGTCATAGGAGCCATCAATCGCAATTTTTTTTATTTGTTCCGAAATCCGTCATTTGTAAAAATGCATCCTGCAAGGGTATACAAACTTCGGCTTTCTTATCACTATTATAATTTGTGTCACAACTGTATGCTGACTAATTTGGCCCGAAGCACATTGAATAATATTGAAACAACAAATTTTCGTTTATTTTTACAGCTTCCGTTAAATGTGAACATAAATTATACCGTTTACAATAAATATTTTTGTAAAGACGAAAGGGCTTACATGGTTGCGTCTGATACCATACTCCACATATGTATGTGCTACCTCAAAATTGGCTACATTGTGGTAAACATTTTTCAACAGAAATAAGCGATAAAGTCTGCGGAGCTGTTGTTCTGGCTTCATCAATTGGCTCACAACATTAAACAAAAACAACACAAAAATCGGGTGAGCCAAATTTGTTGCACTTATAAAAATGTTTCGATTTCGCACAAAATAAAAATATATTATTATTATAATAAAAATAAATAATAATATTAATTAAACTTTAAATAATTTGCATGGACCAAGCCTATATTTATATTTATTAATATATGTAGCTTAACATATTTGATGAAACATTAATCTTAGTCATATCAGTAACAATGACCTACTATTTCTTACATTTTATATTTGTCACTCGCCATGTTTTTAACAACTTAACTCAGTTGCTTGTTTGTTCAACAATTTGATTTGGCCCCTTGACAGAAACGCCGTTTTCCATCGAATATAAATTCTTTTAAATTCCATCAATGAATAAAATCGGTTTTTATTTGCATTAAAAGAATTCAGGTTTGCCGATAGGTAATGAAATATATAAATAATTTTATAAATAATAAATAAATTAAATTGTTTAATAAATAATATAATTATTTGCTTTTATCATCGGGATGATTTTGTATCCACTTATATATAATTAACAATAATAGTCCCACTTGGGACTTACAATTTACTTAAATGTAGCAACGAACACAACTCGTTTGTTTTTCTCTTACAATATCTCTCACAGAGTTACGTATATGTATACATATCATAAATGTGTATCACTGTGGACGGCAGTCCACGTAGTGACGATGAGCACCGAGACTGTGGGGCGTAAGGAGACTACTATATAGCGCCGTAGAATTAAAAATCTGCTACGTTTGGCCGATCAGAACCATTCATATCTTGATCGAAAGATATTCTAGACCTCATTGAAACTGCATACTAAGATTTTTCAAAAACGGATTAGTTCAGGAGAAATGGGAGTGAAAGTGCGAAATTAAAATGTTTGAAAATTGAATTTTTAGTGTTGTTGTGATCTATCTTCAAATACGCGTCGAATAACACCTCAATCATTCCGTTCCAATACTCCGTTCAAAAGATATTCAATAAACAAGATGTTGACGGCCTTTCCGAAAGGAGAACGTTTGTCCTGTTGTTTGTCTGTCTGTGGATTTTCTCTGTTTTAGAGTCCTGAAACCACTTTTATTTTATTAAACAGCTCGAGCTAAACATTTTTTGTTCTACCACTTTTTGGTTTTCCCGATAGTTTGGCGGGACTATCGTATACCTAACATTTTACATGCATTGTACATAGTTACATTTATGTAAAAATACATACCATCAAAAAAAAAATTAAAATATTTTTCATTTGGAGAAACGTTTTAAAATTCCTGTTTTTAAATTGATCTAATTTTTGAGTTTCCCGCTACTTTGGCGGGAAAACAGGAAAATAATCGATTTCTCGCGCCCATAACTTCTGAACGACTAAAGTTACAGAAACGTGCTATATGTCGTTGGAAAGGTATTTTGATATGATAATTACTTTGCCTTAACATAATTTATCTACATATTAGAATTAAGAATTTAGAATTAAAATTAATGGTTTTTTAAGATTTTTGATAAAATGGCTTTTATGATATTGATAGTCACTTCAGGACATATAACTCATGAGATTGCTTTTGGGGTACAACACATATCTCCGAAAATTCGCCTTCTAATAAAAATTAGTAGAAATGATCCCATATAGCTAACTTTTTTCATCGTTTTTTTTTGTTTGTTAATTTTTCCCATTTGAGTCTTAAACAAAAACTTCTGAGATCACTCAAAAACAACCCTTAACGAGGTACCAAATTTTGTGACGATATCCGGCGTTCAGCTAATATCAGGGGTCATAACTGTGTTTTAATTTTTTTTAAATAGCTAAGTCATGTAGGAACGACCTCTGGACATGGTATTGAGCTGTACTAATTAACACTTACAATATGAAACCTACATATGTACATATGTATGTCATTTTAAAAGTATCTGATATCAAACAAAAACACCTCTTAACGAGGTGAGAGTGAAAGTGACGATAGCAACTTCAACTCCAAAAGTTTCTGATATCAAATTTTGTGACGATTAATAGAAACACTAACAAAAATGAATTACAAATAATTCAACTAGTTTCGTTTTCGGCACTAAGCTGTAAAATACCTAGCCTTAAAACTAAAGACCAGCGTGCCCGATTCGCTTTAGCCATGTCCGTCTGTCTGTTAAAGCTCAATATATTATTATTGAATTCTATTTGTAATATTATCTGCAAGGGTATATAAATTACGGCTTGGGGAAGTAAGCGTCCTTTCTTGTTTTTCTTTCTTATTGGACCCAAGAGTAAGAAAGTCAGCTAATACATAATAATTATTATTATTATTAATTATTACTAATAATTAAATGGCTCTGGGAGAAGCTACATAGTAGAGGCCAAGCTCTCGTATATGAAATTTATATCGGGGCTTATTCTTTGTTAGAGTATCGATTCATTATCAAACAATCTAAAATTTAAAATGCTTTCAATCAGAACTCAGACTGGAAAACCTTCAACCACCGCCCTTTGTAAAGTTTGATTTTTTAGCTGCTGATATCGTAATTTTTCTTTTTCTTTAGTTTTCTCAACGAAAATCTCAATATGATTTCATTTATAAGCTTGTGCTTAGCGACACTAAACCACAAATCCACCGGAACATAGCGATCGGGCATTGTGCTGCCATTGAGAGCCACACACTTTATTATGCACGATAAATTAATGATAATTTAAAGATAACTTTTATATAAACAATAAATTTCGTTCTCTCCACATTTTGCGAGGTCTAAAAATAGAATGCAAACAGTTACAGAGAACGACGATTAGTAATATGAACCGTCGGCTGGTTGGGGCTCCATTGATATGGCTATATACATATATATTAAATGGAAGTATATATCGAATCGAAATATTGTTATGAAAACAGGAAAAAAATGAGCATTCGTTGTTTATTCATGAGGCATAGCGGCGAGTGTGGTGGATAAAGCTTGAAATACAAATTTTAAGCTGATTAAGCCGAAGGTGTCAGCAGACCTCCAACTCTGGGATTATTCTATGCATACAGAAAAATCTGTGTGAGCTATAAATAACATAAGACTTTGTAAAATGTTTAATTAATTTTAATTTTTTTTGTTGTCAACTCGGTCAATATTTAAACAAAAATGTTAAATGGTTGTAGCCATTTTTCTTTACTTTACTTGGTTTAACTCGGTAATATTCATATTTATTTATTTAATGAATAGGGCAATTTTTGACGCTTCCACGCCTAAATTCCTGACCAGACATCTCTATATATATGATAGGGCTATACACACGCTTCTAGATAAAATTTATAAAGAAGAAATAAATAAAAATAAAAAATTTAGTTTTTATTTATTTTAGTTTTTATTTAGTTTATTATATTTATATATTTAAGCTTTCACCATTATTCAATGCAATATCCCTAAAATTGAACTCCAAATTAGCAGAATATGAATGTGGCGTCGAAAATGTGTTTCCTCCACTTCTATGGATTATCTATTCACTTTCATCGTAAAGCCTAGTACTAAGATGAACGAAAAAAATCCATAAACGAAAAACTTCATATAAAAAAAAAAGAACGAAAAGAGCAAGAAGAAGAATTTTGTGGTATTTCGTTTGGTCGGGTACTAAGATGAACGGAATTCCGTGAGCGAACCGGGAAACAAGGTTGCCAGATGACACCAATAAACAGCTGTGATTTCGTAAGCGAATTATATGAATTGCATATATTTCGTGAGCAGCATGGAGGCAAGGTTGAACGACAAAATAGCGGCGCGCAGAGAACGCTTTTCCAATTTTGAGGAAAAGGTTAAGGCGAGACCAATTATATGGGATTTAACCCACAAAGGACATTTTAATGCCATTTTTATCTCCCGTCTAACGAATACACAAGACTTTAGTTAAATGCATATTTTATATTTTTCATAATATTTAGAGCAATGCGTTTCGCACAATATCATATCGCTTTCAGTATGTTTTGCCTAATATATCTTTAAATAATGGTTTAACAGTTTTTTATGACTTCACAGAATCCACTATAATCTCTGAGATTTTGTACCAAATTTCATGTTATATTACTTATTTTAAAAAATATTTATATGGGCCATAAGAGTTAGTGTTTAATAGGTTAAAAACAAAAACAAAAATAGATAGAATGAGTAAAACTTTTAGTTAAACAGTGATCCAAGTTGTCTCTATCTTAATCTTAGTTTCAAAACTGACTTAAAAGATGTGAATCGCATAGAGCAATAGGAATATTGCTATATAATGATAATGTGCACCTTCCGTCTCCGTCATTCCCCGGCCAGGCTGGCTAAAAGCTCCTCATCTATGCCATCCCCAGATTTCATTCCGGACGTGGTGCTTAGATTGAGGAGCCCATCACTGCCACCAGGCGGTTGTGGTGGATGTGGTGCTGGCAGCTTGGCTTCCGGCTCTGTCAATCCACTCGCGCCAGTTCCAGTTGAGCCAGGTGTTGGAGCTGATGTTGCCGTGGTCAACTGATCCGCGCTGGGCGTACTGCGTCCACTGGGAGGGTTTGTTCCGCTTCCTCGTTGCGAAAGTTTCGGTATCTGGAACTTGTTGTGCAGTCCCTTGATGAACCCCTCCATACTGGCGGCCATAGTTGGCGACGCGTACTGCAGGATGGTCATCATGTCGGTGTGATGATCAAATCGTGGCGGCGGCTGTGAAGTGGAGCCACCGTGGGCAGCAGGCGAAACTGCACCCGAGGATCCGCTTAACCCTACTACAGTGCTGCTGGACTTGCGCTGAGAACTGCTACCACCAGCACTGACGGTTGCCAGTCCGCCCATGCTGGGACGTCGCCTTGGAGCGTTGTGCTCCTGGAAAGAGTTGGTGCTGTTGCTTTTGCTAAGCGGCACTCCTCCGCCGGAGCTCGATCCACTCAACTTGCTGCTGAGATTACCCGACGAGTTTGCTTTCTGGAAGAGATGGACTGGATTACTGGAGGAAGAACTAGATGCGGCTGAAGCTGCTGCTGTGGCTTTCTTAGAGGCGGGTCCACTGTTTACGCCCGGCTTGAGACCCGTGTGCTGCTTCTTGGTGGATCCAGATGACCCACCCGATCCCGATGAGCTCGCAACACCTCCGCTACCACTGCTGCTTTTCGACTTTCCCTGGCCACTGATTAAAGGATTGGAGGCGGAACTAGAACCAGAACCAGAACCAGTGCTGGAGCTGGAGCTTGAGCTCTTGCTGCTACCCGTTTTGTTTATCGTTAGCTTAAGGCCCTCCTGGCTGCTGGGCTTCACCATGTACTCCGTGGAAGCTCCGGCCAGGGTGCTGCCTCCTGCGGAGTCCGAACTGCACCCGCTAGTTGCCAAGCAGCTACTAGGTGGCACCGCTCCCGGCTGCTGTGGCAGTGTTGTTGCCGCTGCCGCTGCTGTTGCTGCTGCTGTTGTTGTTGCTAGTGTTGCTGCTGCCGCTGCTGTTGGTGCTGCTGCCGCCGCTGCTGCTGCTGGTGCTCCCGGACCCTGTCGCGTTGCCACCAGCGATGCTGGAGGAGCCAATTGCCCCGCTGATGTTGCCACCGCTGCTACTGTTGTTGTTGCTGCTGCCGCCGGGATTGTTGTTGCTAAAGCTGCCGTCGACGTCATCAAACTAACCTGACAAAGTAAGCATGTGGTTGTGTGCGTGTGAGGAAACAAACAAGCCAAAAACAAATACAAATTAAAACAATCAAAGGGCAATCAATCATCATCGAACATATATATAATAAACAAAAATAAAATAAGGTGCAAGATTTTTGAAACGATTTGAAAGTTGAGCATGTAAAAGACGTGGGGAATGACAAGAAAAAAATAGAAAAAGAGAAAAAAACAGAGTAGACCCCGTTAGTATATATATTTATTAAAAAAATATATTTTGCTATTCCTTAAACTATAAGAAATACAGCATACAAAAGATACTACCATCGAGTAATGTAAGAATTCCTTTACTTTGTACATATGTATGTATATAATAATTGAACTCAAGATTTGTAATAAGTGATACCGTTAACACTAACTTCTAGTCATGGTAAACAAACTAAGCCAAAAGTGATTAGCATTTTAAATTAACTTTTACGTTTCTGTAATTATGCACGCGGGAAATCTAGCTATTTTTAGGTGTATTCCCGCTAAACTAGCGGGAATCGACAGACAGACAAAAAAGACCAAATTTTCATTTGGAAAAAACCGAACAAGTCTGGTTCATTGAATATTTTTTAAAGGGAATAAGATGATTGATCCCTTTGCACTTTTACCCCCATTTCTTCAGAACAAACTAATTTTAAAAAAGTCTAAGTATGCACAACCTTCTAAAGCAATACCTTTTGATTGATTTGATATACATATGTATAGCCATTTACGATCAAACAATTGTAAGCTGATTTTTAATTCTACGTGTAACACATTCATATATATGTACATATGCACAGTGGCTCGCAGCTTATTTCATGCAGAGTTACAACGAAACTTTAAACTCGTGTAGCACATAAACTATAGATGATATCAACGAAGTTTAAATGCAGTTTGTTAAAGTAGTATTCTAATAAATATATATATATCCTTTGTTGTTTTTCAATTCCATTCAATAATATTTAAATTTACAAAAAACTAAAAATATTGACTTCTTCAATGTCGCAGCTTATTTCGAGCAAAAACTTTGAGTAAATGCATTTCGTGAATTGTGATCCCTGACAAACTTTTTCTTATGAAATCTTTTTGAACACCATACCAGCAAATTTTTTAACTATTAACTTTTTTTTGGATATACTGAAAAAAAAAAGTTCCTTTTTGAAATAATCAGCCCCTGTTCAACTATTGAACAGCGGGAATTGGTCCTTAAACATTTAAAAAATAAAAATAAACTAAGCCGAATATTGAATTAATGCTATATTTAGGGTTTAATACTTTCAAAAATTAAAAAAAAAAAAAAAATGTGCTTGATTGGGATTAAAACGCCCCATATAATATTGCTCTTTAAATCTAAAACGACCCTCTCGGCCCAGTTTTTTGACGTTTCTTGACCATTTCTTTTCTCAAAAGTTAAAGATAACATGAGCTTTTATATAATCCCTTTGATGAAGACGAGGTGTCCAACGCCTAAAACACCAGAATGCTCATCTGTAGCTAACAGGTGCATATGATGTAGCTCTGTATGCTGATCACGCCAAACATGTGGTATTCAAAATATCGAAATAAGTTAAACTTAGACTTGTCTTTGATAATACCTTCACACCAGAAGGATATTAGGCAATTTTTGTGCTCCCTGGGAAATTTAAGTTGGCATAGATGAATTTTCTGTCTTTTAAATGGCTTTTCCAAAGTTACTTGGCCTTTAAAGTTATGTTTCCACAATATTCGGCAGTCGGTTTTTACGGAACATTTTTTGCCAGTTCATTCTCTAAATAGACTGCTTTTATTTTGCCTATATCTTCGGATTAAGTGTACTTTAAAGGATAATTGTTGTGTCTTCATGCTCACTGAACAATACTATATGGAGCACTTTGGCCCTTATCAGCCGCCTATTATTTTTATTTTTCATTTTCTATATTACTAGGCCCTCATTTTACTATTTAATCAATATTCCGCTTACTTTTTTTATTTTTTAAATGTTTAAGGGGCTGATTATTTTAAAATTAACAAAGCTTTTTTTTTCAGTGTATCCAAAAACATTTAATAGTTAAAAAAATTTGCTGATATGATGTTCAAAAAGATTCCATAAGAAAGTTTGTCAGGGATCACAATTCACGAAATGCATTTACTCAAAGTTTTTGCTCGAAATAAGCTGCGACATTGAAGAAGTCAATATTTTTAGTTTTTTGTAATTGTAAATATTATTGAATGGAATTGAAAAACAATTAAGGATTTTTATATATATATTAGAATACTAATTTAAGAAACTACATTTAAATTTTGTTGATAACATCTATAGTTTATGTGCTACACGACTTTAAAGTTTGGTTGTACCTCTGCACGAAATAAGCTGCGAGCCACTGTATGTACGTTCCCTGCAGTACCAGTAATCACAATTCATCAACAAGTCATAAAAGAAAACTTAGGTGTTGTTGAGAATCATTGATGAAAGTCCATGGAAATTCCTAATGAAATTAACATTGCCATGCCCTAGAGCGTCATAAGTGACAAATTTAATGTATGATTCATCAACTTTTCATCGACAAAGACTGATTTATTTCATCACATAAACTTCCAAAAATTCAACAACATTTTATCGATGATTCATTAACTATTTCATCAATGATTTATCAACTATTCAACGATAATTCGTCAACTTTTCATTGATGATTCATCAACAAACCACTTTTACTCGGCACCCATCGTCACAACGTGGACGGATCTAATATCTACATATGTAATGTTAGATTTTGAAAAATATGTACATTACAAAGGATGGGGCTCTTTACAAACAAACATGCCGAGCCAAATTGAAGAGGAAGAATACATACATTTATACGTGCTCAATGCAGAGATAGTAGTGGCAAGCTTGATTTTTAGGGATGCCAAAGAGAGGGCCCTTTACCATAAATAAAATTTGGATTTAGTCGAAAATAAAACGGATGCGGCTGGATATGATTAATTATAGGATATAATATATATTTACAAAAATAAGATTTAGGGAAACGAGACACAAACAACAAAACAATATTAATAACAGAGTAACAGAGTAATCATCATTTTCAACTACAGAAGAAAAGTAGGGCATTACAAATTGTTTTATAGTTAAGGTAAATACAGTATTTGCATTAGTTTAAAGTTTAAAGTTAAAATTCTATTCGATTCTTCTGCATTAGGTTAGAGGGAGAATCAGAGAAGCAGAGAATCAACTACGTGTTAGGCTTCCAGTGAGAGATGCTGGGGGTGGGTTGATTGGTGTCGTGTGGAGTGGAGTGGAGCACTTATAATGAAAACGGACTTACCGCACCTCCCGCCATGCTCTTCCGCAGGCCACTCAGCTCTATCCCGGCAGAGCCCGCTCCAGCTCCTGCTCCCACCACCACTGATGCCGATGCCGACGATGCTCCACCCGCTCCCGACGTGGCCGCATAGGTGCCTAGTCCACCACCGGCCGCTAAATGGGAAAGACTGGCAACCGAAGACTTTAGCTGCTGCTGCTGCTGAGAGGATTTCAGGGCAGCCACTGCAGCCGCCACACTGGCCGGGGAAATGCCTCCGCCTGCGACGGAAGAACCAGCTGCAGACGGTCCAGACGAAGAGGAATTGGAGCCGGATCCAGAGGAGGACTTCTCCTTCTTAATGCTTTGGCTGCTCCCCACCGATCCAGTCGTGTTGGTAAGTGGAGGCACTGGCGGTGGTGGTGGCGGTCCTCCCACGCTAGCAAAGGAACGCACCAAGCCTGGAGCCACACCAGGACCCGAAGAGGGTACTACTCCCGATGGTACGGCTCCCACAGACGACGAGGACTTGTCCCCCTTGGGGCTCAGACTGGTGGCAGCTGTGGCCGCATTTTTCAGCGTGGACATGCTTGGCTTCCCGGAGGATCCGTGCTTGGGAGAGTGGGTGCCAAACGGCGACTTCGGACTGTTGGAGGCGGTGTTGTGCTTGGGACTGCTGTAGACGGGCGAGTGCTTCGGACTGGGGCGACCCGGTGGCACTCCGGCCATCAGGCCCTGGCCTGCGCCGCCTGCCTTGGGGGACGACGAGGGCGAGGAGAACTTTCTCACCACGCCACCGGATGTGGAGCAGTCGCCGCCAGCAGCTGGCGAGTTCTGACGCGAGTAGATCTTCTCCGGCGGTCCCATCGGCGAATCGTCGCGCTTCTTCTTGCGCTTCTTCTCCTTTTGGGTGTCGGAGGAGCTGCTGCTTGCGGAGGACGAGGCCGATCCACTTGGTCCACTCACACTGGACGAGGAGCCACTGGCCATGCCCTCATGTGGTCGCTTAGTGGCCCCACCTGCTCCGCCGACCGTAGTGGTGTTGGTCTTCTTCGAGGACTCCTTGATGGACTCCTTACTGCCCGTGATGGGGGTGATTGTTATGGTCGTAGGTGCCGCACTCGACGAGGCCGCTGCCCCTCCGCCAGCGACAGAAGTCTGGGCGTTGAGGGGAATTATCTCTATGCCGCCAGTGCGCTGAACCTCAACGCCAGGGACTACGCCACCCGTGCTAGTCGATCCCACTGAGCCTGAGCCCGACTTGCCATCTCCTGAAATGGGAGTAATGCTGACACAGTGCTTCAGATTCGTGGTCTTGTCCTTCCAGATGTTCTTGTACTTGTCGGCAATTTCCTGATCTGTCGTTTTCACGGCCACAGAGGAGGAACTGGCGGAACTGCAGCTCGCCGAGGCCCCGCCAGGCGTAAGGCTAGCCTGGGGATCCGTTTCACGTTTCAGGTTTATCAGACCCGCGATGGCCGCAGCAGCCGAGGTGGAAGCAGCAAATGCATCCGCCAAAGACCGCGTCTTGGAGTCCATCTTGAGGTTGGTGATGTTGGCGAAACCGCCGCCAGGCAGACTGCCATCCGAAGGTGATGCCGAGTCGATGGTGAACTGACTGAAACTACTGCTGCCTCCGCCTCCGCCTCCGCCTCCTACTGATCCACCGCCTCCTCCACCGATGGCACCCGAAGAGCCTGCGCCAGGACCAATAGCGCCGTGCATTTTGAAGTCGTGCTCCTCGTCCCAGCACTTCAGCAGCTTGTAAATAACCATTGGGATGGAGACCACCTTGCGGACAGTGCGGGTGAGTTTCTGTGAGAGCAATTCGTATTCATTGCTCAGGCAGTAGACGCTACATGTGGGCTGGCCGTCTTCCAGCAGGAAATCCACCGTGGCCAACGACTCCTCGTACGGATGTTGCAGCTCAACGGTGATCTGGTTGAAGGAGACGGCCGTCACCTCCAGTATCACGGTGCTGTCCATGTCTATAACGAAAGGAAAGAAAGGGAGATACTAAGGGAGATGCATACTAAAGAAATGGATTCAATTGAATACCATTATATTGCTTTTGCTGCTCGCGAACGCAGCTGGCCAAGAGGGTATAGAATAGTGCCTGTTTCTTCAGAAACGCCACGATCCGAGGCACTTGGGCGGGCTCCGTGAAGGGTAGCGAGGACACCAGCGTGCCCTGGAGCTTGCGGTTGTCGGTAAAGAAGTAGCAGTGCGTCTCCTTCGGCAGATTGACATATAGCCCGCGCTGCGTGTTCCTAATCGCCTGCTTCGACGCAGTCTGTACAATTAGATTCAGCACCGTGGTAGGCGCCGTGGGGGGTGTGGCCGTCGCGTCCAGCCCGGGCAGTCCTAGGGCCTTTAAGGACTCGAGGCACACGGGCATGGGCTTGTTCAGCCGGAGCACATATGTGGCCGGCATCAGCAGGGAGTTGTTCTGGTTGAGCTGGGCGTAGGTGGGGACCTCCAGGCCCGTCTGCGCATCGCGGACGAACGACACCGTTGGCAAGGTCTGCAGCTTGTTGGCGGATGACCCCTCCAGGTTGACGGTGGCACTCAGGCCGTGGCTGCTACGCATCACCTGGTCGATGCTGAAGTCGCCGCTGGCCAGCTTCGGATCACCCTCGGGCAGGTGGAGCGACGGGCAGAAGTATGTGAGCTTCATCGGATGGCCGCCGCGTCTGGGCAGTACCAGTCCCACGGACGAGCTCGTCATCAGGGAGTAGCTGTCGCCGGAGTGGCCTTGTAGCTGCATCTGGTACAGACTCTGGATGTCCGTCTCTAGCGCCTGCAGCGCCACAAACGCCTTCTTCTTCACCTTCGGCTCTGCATTCAGCTGGTATATGGAGGACAGGCCCTCTAACTGGACCGTAAAGTCAGCAAAGTCGCCGGACTTGAGGCATGCCACCAGATCGCTGGACTGCTGCTCGATCTTGCACTCGTGGTGGACTTTGACGTCGGTCAGACTGCCGGCAGCGTCCAGTAGGATCTCGACGTAGAACATGTCGGTGGAGATGAACAGCAACTGCTGATCCTCCATGAATTTAAGGCCCAGCTGCCGCGAGAGGCTCTCCAGCCTCTCAACCAGACCGTGGCGCGATGTCACCTTGATGTAGTGCTGCAACTTATCCAGCGCAGACTGCAACGTAGCCTTGCACAGCGGATCCAGCGGATAGTGCTTCTCGATGAAGTACATTCGCACAGACTTCTTGATCTCCTCGTACGACTTGGGCTTGTTTCTATACTTTGCCCGCAACTTCTCCATCATGGTCTCCTGCTGGATCTGTTTGTTCTTCTCCTCGATGCTGGGAATGAGCATCTGGTTGCCAAAACCTATTAAATGTTGTATTATTAACTTAAAGCAGCAGCACATTAAATGTTAGGGGTGCTCACCAGTCCCAGTGGATTTTGCATTGGAGCCGCTCATCTTACTGGTGTGAAGATATCGGTGTTTGTTCAAGCCCTGGGCTTGAAGGCAGTATGGTCTTTTAAATATATCAATAAATACGATTTATTTCTCGTTTATTTCTAATCAAAAATAATGCTGAAAATTTTTCAACGCTTAAACAACAAAATGGCCGATATTTTCCTCCCAGTGTGACCGACCGCCGCTTTTTCCCTAAATATCCCGTAACGCTTCATCGGATGTGCCATATTCATGTCGTATTTTTTCAAAAACAAATGACTTCTTTATGCTGTCGTACGTAGTACGTGAAATAAATAAATAAATAAGATGACGTCCATTGCCGGAGGCCACGGCGAGCCGAGTCCGAACAGCTCCTGGCTGAGTGCCCGCGGGTTTTGGTTGACCTACCTACTGGTTTTGGTGCTGTTGCACCTGTTCTTCTTATCAGTGCCATTTGTCAGCATTACATGGGCATGGACAGCCACCAATCTGCTCCACAATGCGGTAAGTTAAGTCCGAGTGTCATTTCGGCCCTAATTCCCTTCTTTCGTGACCAGGCTCATCTATACTTCCTACACGTCATCAAAGGGGCTCCTTGGCTAAGCACGGAGAACGATCCTAGTCGACGGTGGACGCACTGGGAACAGATTGACGACGGCGTGCAAATGACCACTACCCGCAAATTCCTCACAGCCGTTCCCATTGTCCTGTAAATACATAAAAATACAAATTGTTTTCCAAGCATATTTCAAGCTTTGGTCCAAGAAGCTTGGAAACCTACATTATTGAAAATATCTAATTCTCTTGATATTTTTAGTTTCCTACTCACATGCCTGTACACTCGGAACAACACGGAACACTTTATAGCCAATTTTATATCACTGGTGGTGGTTACGCTTCCCAAATTGCCGCAGTTCCATGGTGTGCGGTTGTTCAACATCAACAAATACTAGGACAATTGCCATATAGTCGCAAATATTTGGTTTTGTGAAAATGTAGGGCTCTTTTGTACTTGATATGTAAATCATGTAAATATTCCTAAATAAATATGTGTACATAAATGCTATCAATAGTTATATATAAAATAGTTATGTATAAAATATCTGCTGGAGTGCCGATTGCGTTAATTATATTCGCCCTGATTGAATTTATCAAATAAAAACACCTCTTAACGAGGTGAGATTAAAGTGACGATGGCACATTCAACTCAAAAAATGTCTGATACCAAATTTTGTGACGATTAATAGTTACTTAAACAAAAATATATAAAAAGTTTTTAATTAGTTTCAAAATCGGCACGCTGCCTGTTTTGCCTTTTTAAATTTTTCAGCTAAGTACCGATTAAACAAAAAAAATTTTTAATATTAAAAAAAAATTAATTTTAATTCTAAATTCTTAATTATAATATTTAGAACGAGAAAGAAAGCTAACTTCGGTAAACCGAAGTTGGTATACCCTTGCAGTCTGCTATTGGATCATTGAAAATCGAACCATTTTAGTAATGTTGAAAAAACATCGAATTTTGTAAATTTTACGTTTTACATGTAGAATTTTACATTTTCATATAAATCGACCGATCGCTTCTATGGCAGCTATATGATATAGAGGTCCGATCTTAATGAAATTAAAACCGTAATTCTAGAACCATAAAAAACTGCTATATCTCCAAATTTATAGAAATACGTTGAAAAACAAAGAGGTTAAAATTTTTTTTACATTAATTTCGCCATCATTTCTATGGCAGCTATAGGATATAGTAGTCCGATTTCGGTCGTTCCGACATATATACTGCGTGCTAAAGAAATAAGACTATGCTGAAAATTTCAGCTCGATAGCTCAAAAACTGAGAGACTAGTACGCGTAGAAACCGACGGACAGACAGACTTACAGACAGACAGACGGACATGGCTAGATCGACTCGGCTGGTGATGCTGATCAAGAATATATATACTTAATGGGGTAGGAGATGCCTCCTTCACTGCGTTGCAAACATCTGGTCAAAATTATAATACTCTCTGCAAGGGTATACAAATTTTGTCAGGGCAAAGTAATTATCATATCAAAATACTTTTCCAACGACATATAGCACGTTTCTGTAACTTTAGTCGTTCAGAAGTTATGGGCGCGAGAAACTTCCTGTTTTCCCGCCAAAGTAGTAGAAGACGCAACAATTAGATTAAATTAAAAAAACAATTTAAAACAATTTCTTTTAAATTTAAATTATATTAAATTTCCTTTGATAGTTTTTAATTTTATTGCATTGTGCACGTCTCTATATGACTCTACATGATTTTTACATAAATGTATGTACATATGTATAGTGCACGTAAAAGGTTAGGAATATGGGATCTTTGCTACTAATTTTAATGAGTAATATCTCAAGAAAGCGAATTTTCCCAGATGTGTGTTATATACCAAAAGTTGACCAATCTCAAGGGCTATATGGCCTTGAGTGACTATCAAAATCGTAAGAGCTATTTTTAAGAAAACTTCAAAAACTAAAAAAAAACATTTATTTTAATTATAAATTCTTAAATATTATATTTAGATAAATTATGTCAAGGCAAAGCTATTATTATTTCAAAATACCTTTCAAAAGACATATATCACGTTTCTGTAGTTTTAGTCGTTTAGAAGTTATGGGCGCGGGAAATCAGGCTTTTTTAGCTGTTTTCCCGCCAAACTAGCGGGAAACCCAAAATGTCGTAGAACAAAAAATGTTCAGCTCGAGCTGTTTAATAAAATAAAAGTAGTTCCAGGACTCTAAAACTAAAAAATCGACAGACAGACAGACAAACAAAAGGACAAACGTTTTCATTTCGGAAAGGCCGTTTAAGTCTTGCTTATTTTGAACGGAGTATCGGATCAGGATGATCGAGGTGTCATTCGACGCGTATTTAAAGCTAGATCACCACAACATAACAAATTTTGGGAAATTAATAATAACAAATTTTATATTTAGTATCAAAATCTGCACGCTGCAGATTTCAACTTAATTTTCAACTTAATTTTAATGTATACATTTTTCCACCCAAGTGCCGATTTTAAAACAAAACAAATTATTTCTTTATTAATAGTATTATTTTTTTAACAACTATTAATTGTCACAAAATTTGGTATCAGGAATTTGTATACCCGGTATACCATAGGCTACAGACAGGTGGAAGCATCTCCGAGCCCATCAAGTGTATAAATTCTTGGCCAGCATCACCAGCCGAGTGGAGTTAGCCATGTCCGTCTGTCCGTATGCCCGTCTGTTCATATGTTCTGAGAGAATCTAGAAGTTACTCTAAGATATGTCCGTCTGTCCATATGTAGCTCTGTCCGTCTGTCCGTCCGTCCATATGAGCTTTTAAATTTGGTGATAACATTCCAATTTGTTGCAGATCAAGTTTGTTTTAAAATTTTTGGCCACACCCACTAGAGTGTTATTTCTCTTATATTTAGAATAGAACAGCCGAAATCGGACGAAGGTTTGCGAAAAAAGTCACCTATAGTGCTAGCAACCAACTACTAGATCTTACTGGTTGCACTTGATCAATTTATTATTGGTCAGAGGCTTTTACAAAAAACTCAACTTAATTATAATAACGAAGTTTACAATTTTTACGAAGAAAGTAGTTTCCGTTTTAACTGAATGAAAGCTCCCGCGCCTCTTATCGCTGAACGATTTTAGTTGTTTTTAAAGGTGTCGGATTAAAACTTAATACTATATATGATCCTTTGTGCCAAATTAGCCGTTGTTAAGTCATTTTCCAAATATATGATTAATCAAAATTTATCAAAAACTGTATGTACTGAAGCTAATTTTACAAAATGTTATTTAAAAGGCAGAAAATATCAATTCTGATTCATACCACCAAATCCAACCTAACCTTAAGGGTATCATTTAGGAGGTATGAACCGAGATTTGATCACCGAAGTTGAATTTACAGCCTAACTTAAATACATTCTTAATTATAAGGTTTTAAAAAAACTAGCAAACAACTTCAAAAGGTGTTACCTCCAATTAATACTTGTACGATAGAGTCTATTAATTTGAGACAAAAACGTTGGGTACCAGGAAAGTCACAGTCAATCAGTGATAGGTAAGACTGAGTGATTTGATTCTTTCTTTAAATATGTATATTCCTGTTGCTTTATCAGGCATTGCACAGCCATGACCCATTTGCTGGGTAAATGCTAAATAAATTGGCAAGAAATTTCTCAGACCGATATCAGCTACAAGAGCGGTGATAAGAGAACTCAACCAACCTTGAAAATTCACATAAAAGAGACCCTGCTCTCTTCATTACCACTAAAAGCCAGAAACTATCACATATCACCATGCCACTTGAGTTGAACTCCGCTATATATCTGCTGCTACTGGCCGGAGGCTTGACTTTTATCCAATGCATTGACTTTCCGCAGTGTGCCAACGTGGATTCCAACACCTTCATCATGGCCATCGATGATTGTGCCTCATACATTTATTGCAACGGAGCGGATTCGTTCAGGGACAGTTGTCCGGAGCACACATACTTCGACGACAGGACGCAGGAGTGTGCCTTCGACGATGCCGGGGTCTGCCTCAGAGAGCCTGAGACTATCTTGGCAGAAGAAGAGCCAGAGGAGAAGGTCCCTCCAAGTGCCGTTACACAGGCACCTTCCCACGAGACCACAGCTGGCCCTACTACTACTTCTCCAGCTACCTCGCCTGCCTCGCCATCCTCTCCGGCCGCTAGTCGTCCACACTGCGAGCCAGTTGGTGATGCTGTTCATCCTCATCCTCAGCGCTGCGAATACTACTATAGATGCCTCAGCGGCTACCTGACCATAGTGCGATGTCCTTACAACTATGCCTGGGACTTTGTATCGGAGCAGTGCAGCCCAAAGACTGAGGCCCAGTGCTTTAGGCTGTAAATCCAGAGCTGGGACTGGGATATTGGGATGGGGAAAAATGGGGTGTCGCCAGCTTCTAAGCTACGGCAAAGCTAACCCAAATTGGGACGCGCACATATGACTATAATAAATAAGTATTTGTGTCATTTTAATGAATTGAAATGTGCATTATAAAGGGGCAGGGTGTCCTCGTGAGGCTGAGGCTGAGGCTGGTGCTGGTTCCGTCTCCATCTGGCAATTCCATTTGTATTTGTCAGCATAATTCAAATCCAACGTGCAGGTACGAATTTATTTTCGGCGAACACTGTCGAGCGGCAGCGGTTGCGGCTGCTGTCGCCTCTTCCACATTTTATTGCAAATTAATAATGCACACGAAGCAGCACAAATATGCACCAATGCTTTTCGGTCGTGTCAATTGTGTCTAGAGGATGAGTGGACGCTTTTCCCGATGATGCTCTGCTGATGATTTGCCACTGGCAAATGTTCTGATTAACTAGCTGCGGACCAGCCAATTAATTTGGTGAAGAGGCGAGATCGCGAGTACAAAACCGCCAAGATTTCAGATTTCTCTTCTCTTCAGCCGTTGCTGCCTGCTCATTAATTAAAGAACATGGAAGCGAGAACTGAGAGCCGGATTCGAGTCCGCTAAACAAATGGCAACACACAGCAGCAGAAGAAGCAGCAATAGCAACAAGAACAATATTTGGGCCAGAGCAATAGCGACACTAACAGCAACAGCAACAGCAACAGCAGCATGAGATAGAGGAAAATTGTCAAGAGATGGACATTCGAAAAATAGAAAATCTCCAACTAAAACGAAAGAATTGAAACATTTTCGGATTTTTTCATTTCAGATGCGAGCAGCTAACGGTTAACAAAGGTACGCGCTTGTTCCGTCGCGAAAATCTCAAAAGGGAATATTCGAAACGCGAACACATTTCGCCAGGGGAAAATGGCATTAAAAAAATAAATGTGAAAAAAAACAAGAATGTGAAGGATACTCAAAGATGCTTCAAGAAAATCAAGTGAAATAGTACCGAGTGAATAATAAATTCAATTAAATTGTGTAATATTACTGGCAGTTGAAACGCTTAAAACATGTTACCTATGGATTATATTAGGCCAAATTGAACCAGGATTGGAACAGTCGCGAACAATAAAAAAAGTATAAGTTGGTAATAAGTATAATTTGATGGTCGGCACGAGTATACCATTGGCACAAGAGAAGGAGATAAACGTCTTCGATCGTAAGGGTTAGCCGCAGCTCTATTATTAGACTCCCCCAGGGGTGGTGTTGGGCCACTGGATTATGCGTGAATCACAGCCACATATAGACCGCACCGCTGATGGTGCGAATTCTATAATGATATCCAAATACCTCGATCTCAGGCAACGTTGACGCGAAATTTATGTGCGACACATTTCATGGAACAAATAAAAGTTAGAAGCCAAAAGGCTTAGGAGTGATTTCTGTTCCTTAATTTTATGCTGATCTCTTCAAGAATGGCGAATGGCGGCCAAACGAGGCGTATGAGTGATAATGTGTGTAAATATTACGCATCAGCTGAGTAGTACGAACTAAATCGAAATGAAACGATTGCGAAGTGCTTTGGAAAAAATAGTCACGGACGACAAAAGGCAGGCACTTGGACAACAAATCAAAATAGACAGCCTGGCGAGAGCGTTTAGCACAGATCTTAATTTTTTGGATGGCTATTTAAAACGCCGAAACAACATCAACAACAGCAACAGCAAGCAGAGGAGGACGGGAGCTGAAAGGCCGAAAAACTAATTTCGGAAAATCAAGTAAAAACTGAGCGAAATACCAAAGAGTTACGGAAAGGAAGGCTGCCTGACTGTCACGACACTTTCTTGTGTGAACGAGCGCCAAAAAGGCCGAGCCGCCACCTTAGCCCCACCCATCCTCCATCCGCCATCCATCCGCCATCCATCCCATCCCATCCCATCCCCAGACATCCATTGTACCCCATCAGGCAACCTACACCATCCATCGTCTCTCAATAGAGAAATGCTTAGATGCGATCTCAGTCCTATGTGCACACATAATGGAATGAAGAAAATTCCGTCCGTCTAAAGCGGCAATAACAACAATTGCACGCTGGGCTAGCTGAGATGCCTCCGATGCGGACACTAACACGGACACAGACTCGGACTTGTCACTTTGCTGCGATTTGCATCGAGTTGCTTTGGTTTGGGTTGGGTTGGGTTGTTTTTGGGGGGCCTCCAATGGACGCCAGTGCAGCATAGACAGAGAAATCTTTACCCAGCTTCGTGGTCTGGCATCTTATAAATAGCCCTCGGACAAAAGTGTGATGTTTGTCCCCTGCCCGTGCACTATAAAGATCCGAACAATGGAAATTGCCAAATTTATAGTGCACCCAGAAACCCACAGCAATATCAACACAGCAATAGCAACAACTACGATCTGAGGCCAGCTAGGCCAGCCCAGCCAAGGAATACTTATTTTATTTAAATAAATTTAATTTAATTGCCAGCATGAACACAAATAACACTGGGCGTGTGCGTGTATTAGTCTGTTTTTATTGAAATTTCGATTCGTCAACTGGGCACTCACCGATGGCATCCGAGATGCCCGCGTTGCTTAACTACTGGGCGCTTGTTAACTTGGCCAACGAAGCCATAGATGATAGGCGACAGGCTAGAGACAGGCTAGATTGAGTGCCGAAGCAGCAATAAAATCCGGGGAATATTCCCATGTGCCTTGGTGGAGCACCCGCCCCAGCTTCCCGGTCCCCTCCACCACAAGAATCAAAATGCCTCGCTGTATGAGTAATGGTCGAAATGCTACGACAAAATACGTATACGCGATGTGGTGCGCGAAAACAACGGTCAGATAGACAAACCGTCAGCGAAATAAGACGAAAAGAAAAGACACGGAAAGTGTGTGTGACAAAACGCTCAATAAATAAACAAACCCAAATGCAAACAAACAAATTATGAAAAACGAAAACAACGCTGAGTGTGCCCACTCGACGCGGGCCAACTTTGTTTACCTCTCTAACATCCCACATGATGTGAATGAAAATAATAATTGTGGTCTACTAATTAGATTTCCCCTCTGTTGCAGCAGATCCATGTGATCCACCCCAGATGAATTATGGAACATGTAAATAGCACTAATACCAGACAACCACACAATCAGCAGCAGCACCAGCACGACCAATTGCAGCAGCACCAATTCGAGCAGCAGCTGCAGCACAGCGAGAACCAGCAGCAGTTCTGCCTCCGATGGCACAATCACCAGGTGAGCCACTCCAACTAAATCCCCATTTATCCCCAATATGTTGCCTCCACTGGGATGGTGCTCGAAGAAAACCAAATGAATTCTTCTCTCTTGCCTGGGAACCATCTAGGCCTCACCCATAAAACTGGACTGGACATCGTTCACTGAAGCGAGCGAGCCGAGCGAAATGTCGCCCCTTCTATATATATCCCGAGATACGTACAGATTCACACATAGGTTTCCGCATTTTCATATAGTGACAATTTTTGTTTTCGACGTTTACTAAGGCGGCTCAAAGAGTGGAGAGGAATACGGGAGATCGCTGTCCAAAATAGGAAAATAGCTGAATAAACCATAGGGTGGGGGGAGGTTGTAAAATAAATGGAAAGATTCGTGCAATTGCCAAAATCCAAAGAATTTCCACTGAGAGTAAATCAAAAAGTTTCAGAGCAGCTGCATCCAACCACGTCCAATCTTCATCAGAGCATCATTTTCCCAGGGAGAGTGTATTTTTATTATCGAGTGACCCAGTTACAAGTATTTTTGTCTTCCTGTCGACTTCCCTTGGCTGATCCCTTCCAGACTAGTTTGCTGAGTACTCTGCCGGTGCTTCTGGACCAGTCGCATCTGACAGATGTGACCATCTCAGCAGAGGGGCGCCAGTTGCGGGCTCACCGCGTGGTTCTGAGTGCCTGCAGCAGCTTCTTCATGGAGATCTTCCGTGCGCTGGAGGCGAGTAGCCACCCCGTCATCATCATACCGGGAGCCAGCTTTGCAGCCATTGTGGCCCTGCTCACCTTCATGTACTCCGGCGAGGTGAACGTCTACGAAGAGCAGATACCCATGCTGCTAAATCTGGCCGAGACGCTGGGCATCAAGGGACTGGCCGATGTCCAGAACAACAATGTGAGTAGTAGAACCAGTAAAGCGTTAAATTAAACCACTGTTTGGTAACCAAGAAAAAAATATAAAAAGGATTTCCTGCATATCTGTATGTACATATAACAGATAATTGGGAAAGCTAGAGTCGAGAGTGCTCGACTGTGAGATACTCGGTTCCCAACGCAGTGTCCCTTAAAATAAATTCATAACTAAATCATTCACCTAAAATTACCTAATCATCACGTGTTGCTATTATACTCTAATCTCTGCTATAAAAAATTTAATTTAACATGACAAAAAATGCAGAAAAGATGTTGCTAGGCAAGTTTCTACTTTTTAATTTTCCGAAATGAATAGATTTATCATGGTCCAAGTGCAATCTGCAAGGGTATACAAACTTCGGCTTACCCAAGTTAGCTTCTTTTCTTTTTGTTCCTAAACAATTTTCTAATTCTGATACTATGCAACTTTACTGGAGAGCTAAAGGTTTTTACCCTTCCCAAACGAAGATTATAATTTCCTTTAGATCTATGCTACCATCGTCGGGATGGTAGACAATTGCCTCATCGGTCAAACAATTTGATTGTCCACCATCGCAAGGCCAATCGTAAGAGGCTGGCATGTTGGCGTAAATTTTCTACAGATCTCGATAAATTTCAATTAAAAAGAACTAAATGTATTTTTTTATCACTCTGGAGGATACGTGAAGGCGTTCAATTATTAATATGTATATATGTAGATTTAATCATCAGGCCTGTTCCAGTGTACACTTCCGAAAAATCTTCACGGAAGTTATTTCCCAGACCTTTTCTAGATTTCACTTCCGAAAATCCTCACGGATTTGAACTTCCATCTGTTACGCTCTGGTAACTTCCGAACGAAACATAATGAAAACTTTCTTCTTGCTATTTGGCTAGATCCGCAAGAACAGTTATTAAATATTTTAAAATATATTTTAAATGGGAAACATATGGACTTATTATTCAGATTTTGTCAGTTACTCAACTTAAATGCATTTTTTGTTAATCTCGTTGTAGTTACCAAAGACAGCGCGCAGGGAATCAGCCTCCTACACGAATCCGTCCAACGAAAAGTCGTCAGAGTTTGAGCGTCCCACTACGCCCTCACCCACGCCCACTCCTACACCATCTCTCACGCCCACACCTGTCCTGCCCCTACCCCAGATGCCCGGTTCTGCTCTAAACACCCCACTGCTGGCCAACAAGCTGGGGTCAGTGGGGTCTGCAGCCATGGGCACCACGCCCCTGGAGAACCTCTTCAAGTCGCTCCAGTTCTATCCCAGTCTGTTGCCCCAGCCGCTCAACTTTTCTCAAACGGCACTAAACAAAACCTCGGAGCTACTGGCCAAATACCAGAAGCAGTGCCAGCTCTACCAGAGCGGGGTGCACGAGGACCATCAGGAGGCGGACTGCTTCGGAGCCAAGCGACTCAAAGGCGAAAGCCCGCCCAAGGAGTTCAGGCGGATGGACAAGGGCCTGGCTAAGGCCCCCAAAAGCGCTTCGACCAACAGCAGTAGCAAGTCCACTCCGGAGTCCGCCATTATGGCCACCTTACCTATTACCCTCGCCCCCTCGGCAATGGGCCACTTCTCTCCCCAGCTGCCGGTGGTCAAATGCTCCTCGGCTAGCTACCCCAACCCCGTGAGCCAAGGACAATTGTATAGCAACAGACCGCCGCTGTACAGTGTCGCTGCAACGCCCACGACGGCCCAGCAGGCGACCCAGATGCACCACCACCAGGTGCCGGCGGTGACGCCCTACATCTCGCCCGAGGATCATGCCAAGCTGCAACTACACATTGAACAATACCAGAGGGAGGCGGCTGCGGCAGTAGCAGCCGCCGGCGGAATGGCCCTGGTTAGTGCGAAATCGGAGCCGAACCTGCTGTCACTAAGCGCCGACCGCGACAAACCGCTGCCGCCCGCCGCTATAAAGCCGCCGTCCAACTCCAAGCTCTACGCCACTTGCTTCATCTGCCACAAGCAGCTGAGCAACCAATACAACCTACGGGTGCATCTAGAGACCCATCAGAATGTGAGGTAAGTCGACGAGAAAAAATCTATCAACAAGTGGCATTAAACCCTTTTCTGTTTTTATACCCTTGCAGGGTATTATAATTTAGTTCAGAAGTTTGCAACGCAGGGAAGAAAACATCTCCGACCCCATAAAGTATATACATTCTTGATCAGTATCACCAGCCGTATCGATCTAGCCTTGTTCGTCTGTCCGTCTGCCTGTTCGTTGTCTAGTCTCTCAGTTTTTGAGCTATCTTAATGAAACTTTGCAGATTGTATTCTTTCTATTGCAGTTAGTACTTATGTACATACATATGTCAGAACGGCTGAAATCGGACCACTATATCCTAAAGCTGTCATAGGAATGATGGGAAAATTAATGAAACAAAAATTATAACTTCTCTGTTTTTCAACGTATTTTTTAGAAATTTCAAGATTTAGCAGATTTAAGGTTCTAGATAAGGTTCTAGAATTACAGTTTTAATTTCATTAAGATCGGACAACTATAGCATATAGCTGCCATAGAAACGATCGGTCGATTTATATCAGGGACCGTAATTATTATAAGTTTTATTATAAAAATAAAAAAATAAAAGTTATTTTTTAATTTTTATTATACAAATCAATTATAACTCTTAAAATTGATATTAAAAATAAAAATCAAATTTAATAATTATATTTTAATTTTTATTTAAAAATCAAATAATAAAAGTTGTTTTTGATTTTTATTATAAAAATCAAACAATAAGACTTTTTTTAAAATTTTTTTTTATAAAAATCAAACATAAAAATCAAATTGGAATATCTCTTGAACGGAAGATCATACAGAATGTATAGCTCTATATATATATTCTACTCTTCAATACCTTTCCGTTAATATATATATTGTGCATATATGTAGCCAACTTATCCACCCCAAAATCGCTATGAAGCAAGTTAAGCTCCTTGGATACGTACGCATTATACATCAACTAAAAAGGTATTGAAGTGTAGATAATATATATATAGGTGGATATATTCTGTTGGATCTTCCGTTAACGAGATATTCCAATTTGATTTTAATTTTTGATTTTTATATAATAAAAATCAAAAAATAACTCTTATTGTTTGATTTTTATAATAAAAATCAAAAATAACTTTTATTATTTGATTTTTAAATAAAAATTAAAATGTAATTATTATATTTGATTTTTATTTTTTAAATCACTTTTAAGAGTTAAAATTGACATTTATTGAAAAAATCGTGAAAAATTCCATAAAAATATACCATATGTGTATTTTTCCCGCACTTCCCTGACGATTTTTAGACCATTGATTTTTATTAAATTATAAATCTTATTCATATAAATGAATATGTAAATTCTACATGTAAAATGTAAAAAGTGTAAGTAAATGTTATATTAATTTACAAACTTCCATATTTGTTTAAGTTTACCAAAATGGATAGATTTTCAATGATTCAATTGCAGACTGCAAGGGTATACGAACTTCGGGTTACCGAAGTAAGTTTTTTTCTTGTTTTTGATATGAGAGACTAGCTTGCGTAGCAAAGGACAGACGGCCAGACGGACATGGCTAGATCGATACGGCTGGTGATGCTGATCAAGAATATATGTATATACTTTATGGGGTTGGAGATGCTTCCTTCACTGCGTTGCAAACTTCTGGACAAAATAATAATACCCTGCAAGGGTATAAAAATACATTTCCCAAAGTCATCTAGTTTTGGGTTTAAAATGTTGCGCCACTCGATTTCTTTGGCATGAGATCTCATTTGAGATTATCTTGGCTGGAAGGATGTTGCAAGCGATATGATAGCCACCTACATTTATTCTTCTTATATATGTAAATCCTATCATATCATCATAATGACAATATTCCTCTTTCAGATACGCGTGCAATGTCTGCTCCCATGTGTCGCGCAGTAAGGATGCCCTGAGAAAACACGTTAGCTACCGGCATCCGGGAGCTCCGTCGCCCTGTGAGAATGAGGCCAGGCGAAAGCGGGTCTCCAAGCTAGCGGGAACTTCTGTGCAGGCAGCCACTACCGTTAGTCATACGGTGACCAGCGGGGAAGTGGCTCCAGTGACAGAGACAACGACAGCAATTGGGTGCCCTAGCCAGGAGGGACGGAATCCCTATCTCTTTTTACCCAATCAGTTTCAAATGGCTGCGGCCGCCGCTGCCGCCTCCGCCGTTGCTGCTGCCGACTCCTCGCCATCCACTGGCCAGTCTTCCCTGGACTTGGGTCTCGAGCCGCCGCCGGTCATCAAGAGCGAACGGGAGCTGTCGTCGGCTAGCAACGGAGAAACGACAGGCGTTGAGACAACAGCGGTGGCCACCTGAGGGAAATATTTACAAACTTAAATTGTTCAGTTCACCACACACAAACACATACAAGGAACATCCCCGCCCTTGCAGTAGTGTTGGCTGGCTCATAATTGAGTAAAAAAGAATGTTGGACCCTCATATACATTTCAAACCGATCAAATTTGGTGAATTCCATCATAAATTCTTTAAACAGAAGATTGAGAACACACTCGTTTTAGGCCAACACAAGGTAATACGTTTGAGTTTCAAAAAAAGGTTTTTTTAAACGGTTTTCTATAATTGTGAAACAGAACTTTCGTAAAAACCCTGCAGTACCAGTTGTCATTAACGTTTCATCAACGTGCCTTTTTTGTTGATGAACTATTGATGAAATTGTTGATGAATCATCGATGAAATGTCGATGAATTTTTGTCCTGAACTGTTGATGAAAAATACCTGTTTTTATCGATGAAAAGTTATGTATCATCGATGAATTTGTCACTGATGACGCCCTAGGACATGCCAATGTTAATTTCATCAGTAATTTGTATGGAGCTTCATCGATGATTCGTCAACAACATCTATGTTTTTTTTTTTTCTTACTTTTTGATAAATTGTTGATGACTGGTACTGCAGGTTAAAAAATCTTATACAAGTGTACGAAAAACCTTTTGAAATCACCGATTGTTTAAAATTGACTCTTTACCTTATGTGTGTACGTAATTTAAAATGGATTTCTCAAAATCAGTTGGATGCTAACACCAATGACAACATATTTATGAAAAAATACTAATTTATTCAATATGATTTCACCAAATTTGATCGATCAGTTGTGTCCGACACTACCAGCCAATCTATTAGGCCCACCGAAACCAACGTCTTAAACCCGGCTGTGATAATTAGCGCAATTCGTTTTCGTTTTCTACACATACACATGCGAGTGCCTTTCTATCTTAATTTATAATTCTAGTTTTAGCACAAATTAATGTTTATTTCGCTGAGCTCCAGCCTGCTTGAATTGGCGAGTCTGGCCAGTCTGGTCGCATTGTGCTCCTCAAACTGTAGCAACCTCCGAGGCTATCAAACTGCAAGTTACAATTACCTTTCGCTTTCGCTTTCGCTTTCACGCTCTCTCAGAAGCACACACCCACACATTCTAGTATGATAAGCAAAGTTTTATATAAATATTGTAATTATACACCAGAACACGTACACACTTTTGCACACAAAAAGACAGGGTGAAAACCTACGACACTAAGACCCCAAGTTTAAAAGAAATAAATGTTTAAGAAGAGAGGCGTCCCTTGTGTTTAGATCTGGTCTAGATTCTAGAACAGGGGTGCTCAAAATTGCCTTACGGCAGTGCCCTTACCAATACAAGCAAAAGAATACACACGCACACATGTATCGATACGCACAGCGACACAAAGAGGAGAAAAAAAGTTCTATGGAATTGTTGTTGGCTTGGCTCGATACGCACAGCGACACAAAGAGGAATTGGCGCTCCGTATGCTAAGTGCCAAAACAAAAACAAATGTGCTCGCGTGCCATAGCATTGAGCACCCCTGTTCTAGAATAAGGAGAGGAGTCGGCGAGCTATGCAAAAACTAGTATATTTCATTTCATAATACAATAATTTATGTACGCTGGCGTACTTTACAAATCTTTGTTTTTCTTTTCGCAGTTTGTAGTTTAGTTTTAGTTTAGAGTAGGTATAAAAAAGGTTGCTCAGAAGCACACAGACGCAAAAATGCGGACAAAAGGTTGAATATCCATGATATGATTAGCAAACACTTTGGGCTTAAACTTAAAGACATGACAAGTGGTGAGCAAGGGCTAGACATAAATAGCTAATGTAAACTGTTGCACTTAAATGAAATGAAGCCAGGAGACGGCCGAGTTATCTCTCCCTGGATAAGTATAAACACATGCATCTCGACTCCGGCATCTAGATGGTTTCCACGTGCCACACCTTGGTGTTGCAGTCCTGACCAGTTGAGATCACAGTGTTATTATCCAGCCAGACCAAGCGAGTGATCTGAGACTGCGGATGGGCATCTGGAACGAAAGGTGAAGGGGGATAAGTCTCAAATCTAAGCTCGTAAACTCGCGTTTCCTCTCAAACTCACTTTTGATAATGGTGTGCTTGGCCGGGTTGGTCACAGACCAGATGATTATGGTGGTGTCCAACGAGCCACTGGCCACCAGCAGCGAGTTCGGCGACCAGGCCACAGTGTTGACGCGAGCACTGTGGAAGCCCCACTCCTTGTTGTGGGCAGGCTGAAAAACACAGATATACCCTTGTTAATTTATACAGACTTGGATAAGAACTGGAATTAATGTGCACCTTGTACTCATCCACCGCGTAGAGCACCACCTTGCGATGGGCATCGCAGGCCACCAGATACTTGAGGTCCGGAGAGTAGGACACGTCTGTTACGGCGCCCTGATGGTCCATCTCCGCTTTTAAATCGAGGACTCCGTCCTTGAGGCTGTAGATGTGCAGCTTTTGGTCATCGCCGCCAACAGCAATGTCCGACGTGTCGGAGTTAACGGCAATCGAGCTGGCCTCGAACTTGATGGGCAGCGAGAAGATCTTCTTCTGGTCCTGCACGAGGGTCAGCTCCTTGATGCAGGCCAGCGCAATGATATTCTCACTGCGCAGAATGGCCAGTCCACGGGGCTGGCAATTGAGCTTAACGACGTAGTCGGTGTAGGCGTTGCCCTCAACGCTAAACTGGCGCAGGCTGTCGTCTATGCCGCAAGTGTAGACGAAGTCGCCCCAAGCGGCGATGCCATTGATCTGGTTGCCGTGACCAGTGCCCGTGATGCGGTCGTTGGTGCCGCTGCCAGAGTTCCAGTTGGTCACCACGCCGTCATGGCTGCCGGTGTAGATCGTGCTGCGGTCATCGCTCAGACCCAGCACGGTTATGGGCTTGTTGTGGCCCTTGACTACCCGCAGCGGCTTGCCGGGATCCTCTACGCTGAGGTAAGTGATGACGCCCGAAAGGGAAACGGTGATCAAGTGATCCCCCTGCCACAGGCACGATACCTGCTGGTCGTCTACGGTAGCTCCCATAACGAACTCACTCACCAGCTCACGCGATTCCACTTGCCACAGCCGGCAGGTCTTGTCGCCGGAGCAGGTCAGCAGCTGACTGCCGTCTGGCTTCCATGCCACCGCGTACACTCCACCCTTGTGGGCAGGCGAGCCGAACTCTCCCACCAGCTCGGAGCTTGTGCCGTCGTACAGGAAGACTTTGCCGTCAAAGCCGGCCGAAGCGAAGAACTTGCCGTCTGGCGAGTAGCGAACTGCTTGCACGAACCGGGAGTGATCCTGCTTGGTCATCTTGAACTTGAACGGCGGTCCCTCGAACACGGCGACAGTGTTGTCTTCGCTGCCTGTTATTTTTAATTAGTTAAGATATGTAGTTACTTCACAGCATCCTTTGGCCATTCATTTCGCTCACCTGTCACGATGCGGAACGGCCTAGCTGGCCGGAAGTCTGCCGAGTTGATAGACTTCGATTGACCACTGATCTCGCCCACTGATGTGCCCGTCTCTGACATGAATACATGGCCAAAACGCTCGCGACCCTCGCCCACAGCCACTATGCGCTGGTTGTCCGGCGACCAGCTAATGTCCTTGATGGGCCCTGCGATTGGCTGGAACTCATTCTTCAGCAGGTGCTCCTTGTTGACCGTATCCCAAATGCGAATCTTTCCCGAGGCGTCTAGACGAGTGTTTAATTGTAAATAAATGTAGCAAATACGTATGTGGGCAGTTTGAATAAAAACACCAGATAAGATAAGGAAAGCATTCAATGCTCGACGGTCTTGCCGCAGGCCATGGCGTGACTCACGGCGACCACCGATTCAACACTGTTGCGGCTTCTGCATGCTCCACTGCCTGCACCGTGTGCCTCCAAGAGTGAAATTGTTGTGCTACACTTACCGCCAGATGCAATGTAAAAGCCGCTGGGCGAGTATTTGGCCACATTCACTGCACACGAGTGCTCCGTGTAGACATCAGCGACGGCTGGATTCTGTGGGACGAAGAAGAATCACCGAAGAATCTTTTTAGAATCACTTTTACAATCTAGAATACACAGGCAGCTGGGATAGCTGGTATAGCTGGGACAGCTGGGCACAACTGAATGTTCAATCGGCCAGCAAGCCGCACATCATAATGAAGATATGTGGGCGGCAAATAAGAAATTTCATTTTTCCCGTGCGCCTGTATGAGTGGTTATTTTGCCGGTCGGTCGTGGAATGGGTGCTGTATAAAAATAAATATAGAACAGCTGCCAGCCAGCAAAGAAAAAAAAACAAAAAAAGCTGACACATACTGGCACACAGGAACGGAAAAGTAGCAGAAAACTGCAGCTGTCCAAAAATAAAACACAATTTGGAAGAGGCCACGGATTATGGCAGGAGGGCAGGAGTAGACTGCAGCAATATCAGCTTACCTCGATGTTCCGGATAATCACCGAGTTCCCGTTCGTATAGAGGAAGTTCTTGCCCTTAGGATCGGCGCCCAGCACAATCGGCTGGCCGCGTTGAGTGCGCGGCAGTGTCGCATAAATGTTTTCTGCAATTAAAGCCGCAAAGAACTGCGATTAGACAACATATCCCAATAATCGTAGATAACGCCGGCGAGTGGAACAAAGAGGGTGCGGCTTTTGCCCGACTTCTTGAGCGGGAACTAAAGAGTGCAAGGATGGAGCCACCTCCCCGCAGCCCCTTTATCAGACAGCGCCGCCTGACCATTTATGGGCATAATCACGACGCTTCCGGCGATGGCTTTCTGCTTTTACCGTTTTCGCTTGTTGACTCATCCCCCTTCTCTTCGCGACATTGCCGGCGGCTCTTGAACATCACCAAATCGGGTTATCATTCTCTTGCATGCCAACTCACTGTTTTCGTAGGCTGGTGGTTGGGGCTGGGCCATTGTTAGGTTCCTCTGTGCTGGGCTAGTGGATTTCAAACAATACTTTAATGCGAATTTCCGTTGATTTATAAAACCGACAAGTTATGGCGCAGTGTGACCAAACCGATGAATTAAAATTACGTCGACCTAGCCGAAAATGTATACCATCCAGCCCCGCCAGTATATACTAAACAATACCATTTAATATTAATAAAATATGTGGGGTATTTAACATTTCGAAAAAAAACAACCTATTACATAAAAACTCCAACATTTCTCAATGGTAATTTCGTGATAAGGAATAATATACAAATCATTATTTAAATTTTCTAAAACCCTTACTACGAAGTATCGGACAACATAGAGTGTTCAGAAATTATATATAAATGTTTGTATGCTACTTCAACGATGCTTCAACCTTTTGTTTATTTATCTTCATTAATTAAGAAAATGGACTTATTAAAAAAAAAGTATTATTATACTTTTATAGTATAGTATTTTTATGAGTATAGTATTTATTTTTATAACGCCTCCATAAATTATCGTTATCGGCTCAGTCACCCTGCTTATTCCACTGTTGTTTAGGTTTTTAAAAATGTTGAATAAATTTGCGACGGTGGAGAATCCCCGCTACGGCCAGCTGATCATTGGGCCTCCTGGATCCGGCAAGACAACCTATTGCGCCGAAGCTCTTAAGTTCTACCGTGAGCTTGGACGACAAGTGGGCGTCGTAAACCTGGACCCGGCCAACGACAACATGGCTTACGAGCCAGTGCTCAGTGTAGTAGATTTAATTACTGTAGACGAGTGCATGGAGCACCTGCAGCTGGGACCCAATGGAGCGCTGATGCACTGCGCTGAGTACCTGGCAGAGCACCTAGAGGACTGGCTGCTACCAGCCCTCCGCAGGCTGGGCGCCACTCATAACTATTTTCTGTTTGATTGCCCGGGCCAGATTGAGCTCTATACGCATCACAGTGCCATGGCTCGGGTGTTCGAGAGACTGGAGCGGGAGCGGTACAGCTTAGTTACCGTTAACCTCATCGACTCCCATTACTGCTCGGAGCCTGCAAAGTTCATTGCAACGCTTCTGATGGCACTTAACACGATGCTGCGCATGAGCCTGCCACACGTAAATGTTCTTTCAAAGGCCGACCTGCTGCGCAAGCACGAGACCAAGCTGCATTTCAACATTGACTTCTATGCGGACGTCCTGGACTTGAAGTACCTGCTGGAAAAACTGGACGACGACCCTGCTATGCGCAAGTACCATAAGCTGAATGAGGCCATTTGCTCTACTGTGGAGGACTACGGCCTCGTCTCCTTTCAGCTGCTGGACGCCTTTAGCACGGACAGCATGCTGCGCCTGCGCAACCATATCGATAAGGCCAATGGCTATGTCTATAAAGCGGGGGAGGAGCAGACGGTCAACGCTCTGCTGGCATGTGCGGTGGGAGCGGAGGCAGAGGCTGTACGTCAGCAACAAGATGTTCAGCCTTATGTGGAATAGAAACGCTGGGATACATCAGGAAAACCTTTGTAAATCTATCTTTAGAACCCCAGCTGTGATATTAAAATGGATTATTATTTTTGAAAATACAATAATATTGTTGGGGCCTGCAGGGCATTGAACAGTTAGAGTTGCTCGACTGTGCGATACCTGGATCGACTGATACTCAAAATCTTGTGTGTTAAATAAAAATATATTGGTCGGTCCCTGTGTCCATCTGTCCGTCCGCATGGAATAACAGATCTGAGACTAAGATTTCTGCCTCGGAAATAATGAAAATCGTATAAATACTTTATGGCCACCTCTGTTTTTCTTCGGTCAGAATAAAATAATTCATACACACATCTTGGCAATTTTCAATGAGACTGTGTGAAAATGAATATGAATATTTCGTCAAGTCGAACATGTTCGTCAAAAAAATTCGACTGTGGATGCCCGCACCCTTAACTTTATTACCTTTAACAATACCTCATCAAAGATTTTGATCTGCAGGGTTCCCCTGATTTAAGTTGCTGTTTTAGCATTTTCGCCCCATAGTGCGCCGTTTGTTCTAGAGGATTCCAGAGTGCGTCGCAACTGTATCATAAGCCTATCAAGTACTAAGTCTGATCGGAATAACAAGCCGGGATGGCTTTGATTAGATCTGAAATACATATGAAAGCGACAATAAAATCATTATACATATAACGCCATTTTCTAATAGCTCTCCGATTTAACAAGAACGGAACAAGAACTTCGAGAAGCCGAAGATTTCGATTAAATGAAAAGAAGGAAATTTACTGGTGGTGTATAAATTGTTGATAACAAAAACATGTATTTTTTTTTCGAAACTGTTTTCGTATGTAGCGTTCCTATGAATCGGAAAACTATATATTATATTTGTCAGTACCGGTAACGGTAACGGTGAGTAAGATTCTTTTCTTGCTTTTTATCAAATAAAAACACCTCTTAACGAGGTGAGATTAAAGTGACGATGGCACATTCAACTCAAAAAATTTCTGATACCAAATTTTGTGACGATTAATAGTTATTTAAACAAAAATATTTAAAAAGTTTTTAATTAGTTTCAAAATCGGAACGCTGCCTATTTTGCCTTTTTAATTTTTTCAGCTAAGTGCCGATTTTGAAACTAATTAAAAACTTTTTAAATATTTTTGTTTAAACATATTTTTGTTCGTAGCACGTTTCTGTAGCTTTAGTCGTTTAGAAGTTATGGGCGCGGGAAATCAGGCTTTTTTAGCTGTTTTCCCGCCAAACTAGCGGGAAACCCAAAAAGTCGTAGAACAAAAAATGTTCAGCTCGAGCAGTTAATTAAAATAAAAGTGGTTCCAGGACTCTAAAACAAAAAAATCGACAGACAGACAAACAGACAGACAGACAAACAACAGGACAAACGTTTTCATTTCGGAAAGGCCGTTAAAATCTTGTTTATTGAATATCTTGTGAACGGAGTATCGGATCAGGATGATCGAGGTGTCATTCGACGCGTATTTAAAGCTAGATCACAACAACATTAAAATTTTTGGGATTTTTGCTCCACCGGCCCCAATAGCTCCAATTTTCAAAATTTTCAATTTCGCACTTTCACTCCCATTTCTCCTAAACTAATCCGTTTTTGAAAAATCTTAGTATGCAGTTTCAAAGAGGATTACAATACCTTTCAATCCATATATAAATGGTTCTGATCGGACTATTGTAGCAGATTTTCAATTCTACGGCTGTATATAGTAGTCTCCTTGCGCACCACAGTCTTGATGCTCATCGTCACTACGTGGACTGCCGTCCACAGGGATTAAAAATGAATTAAAACACAAATCGGATTTCTACATTATTTGCACGCAAATAAATTTATATAACATAATGGATTTCTCTTTAGTTATTACGTATTTCATGCTCAGACTCCTCATCCTCCTCGTCTTCATAGTTGGTATGGGGCTCTCCATCGCGCAGAAGTTTTCCAACAAATAGGTATTTCTCTCTGTATTGGTGGTCCCATTCCTTCAAAGTGTTCATTTGGCTGATTGAAAGGTCGCTAAAGTCATCAAATTCTTCGCACTCGTTCGTCTCCACCGAGAAATTGATCAAGTTTCTCGAAATATCGCGTCCGGCATAGTTTGGATAGACGCCATCGCGTCCATAATAGTGTTTGGAGCGGGACACATCGTATATATTAAAGTTAATGGCCACCAGAATACGGCCATCCTCCCGTGTTCCATTGTACTCTCGCAGCTCGGCCACCGTGAAGTCACGTCGCAGGGGAAGCAGCTTCTCCTTTTCTTGGCCACCACCGCCAGGAACCAAAAAGATCGGGCCCGGCCCCATTAGTTGCTGCTCACGATGCCGGCGCTGACGACGCTGACGGGTTAGGCTCACAACCTTATAGAAGACGAAAGCCGAGACGATCAGGAGTGTCACATCAACTGGTGTCTGCTTGATGGCGTTGAAAACGCAGGTGTACCACGGCGAACTCTGATCCCCGGCCTTGGCTCTGCCCGTCATCTTTAGACTGTCTACTTGTTAATGGAATCGTTAAATTTGTATTCACGCTCCCTGAGTGTACTCAAAACATACTCTGTTCAAATATACCTCTCAGCTTAAATTTGGTTCTACTTTTCTACTTTTTGATGATTTTGATTCGCCTACTTTTCCAAAATTTACCTCTATTTTGTGAAACATAAACACATATAACTCAAATAAAGTTACATATACAATTTTAGAATCGTGATTTGAACTTTTTTTTTCTTAAAAAGACCTTTTTGAACTCGAACATAACTTGATCAAGAAAGAAAGCTAACTTCGGTAAGCCCAACTTTGTATACCCTTGCAGTCTGCAATGGGATCATTGAAAATCGATCCATTTTGGTAAAATTTAAAAAATTCCGAGTTTGATAAGTTTGTATAACATTTACCTACACATTTCACATTTTACATGTAGAATTTTACATTTTCATATAAATCGATCGACCGCTTCTATGGCAGCTATATACATAGTTGTCCGATCTTAATGAAAATAAAACCGTCATTCTAGAACCGTAAAAAGCAGCTATATCTCGAAGTTTATAGAAATACGTTGAAAAACATAGAAGATATAGTGGTCTGATTTCGACCGTTCCAACATATGTACATATATACTGCCTGCAAAAGAAATAAGTGTGTGTTGAAAATTTCAGCCTGATAGCTCAAAAACTGAGTGACTAGTTCGCGTTGAAACCGACAGACGGACATGGCTAGATCGACTAGGCTGATCAAGAGTATATGTATGTATATAGTATACTTTATGGGGCCGAAGATGCCTCCTATACTGCGTTGCTATTATTATGGTAAAATTATACACGCTTTATGAATATACATACTTAAATGTACAAGTTGTTAACTACTAGCCAACGATCCTTTTATTCTTTTTTTTTGCTTCTACTTGCTACAAAATTAGCTAATAAGTGTGAAAATAGCCAAAAAATTTAGGAAAAACTACTTAATAAGTGCTCCAATGCCATTATGGCCCAGAATTTAGGTAAGGGAAGAACTTGTTATGGCCTAAAAGCATCTCCGACCCGATAAGTAGATCAAGCCATGTCCGTCTGTCCTTCTGTCTATCCGTCTTTCCTTTGCTACTAGTCTAGTTGCTTCTAAACTAGTCTCTCGGTTTTGAGCTATCGGGATGAAACTTAAAGAATTTTTATTCCAGTTAGTATATATGTCGGAACAAGAGAATTTAACCCACAATACTCTATAGCTGCCATTGGAACGATCGGGCAAAATATCGGATTCAAATTAAATATATGGTATGTTCCTTTAATTTAATTATATATTACATTTCATTCAAATCTGACCACTATATGTTAAAGATAGCTGCCATAGGAACGGTCTCGTCAAATTACCGATTTTCGTTGTTTTTAAAGATTTCTGACTAAAACGAAATATATGATCCTTTTTTTATTTGTATTTATATTATTATATGCAAGGGCGTATAAACTTCGATTTGCCAAAGTTAGCTTCCATTCTTGATTTGTTTAATTATAATATTATCTTTTTTAGTAATACAACCACTAAAAATAATAAAGTTGTATGCCAAAATGTTTTCAGTATTTACTTTTTCTGTTGCAGTAGAGATTTGCAATTGCCGTCGCAGCATAAGCACTACCAATTACACTTAAGCTATTGTACATACTATTCCATTGAGTACTGGGTATCATGTCAAGAATTTAGTGTTTGCTTGCAGTTTAAAAATCAAAGTAGTCTTTACTACAAAATTCCCCATGTTTATTAAGAACATCAAAATTAAAAAAAAAAAAATCGTAGCATGTGGATAAATTTTAGCCTAGTTAAATTTATTTGCTTTTGTTACTGGTACGTTAAGGGGAAAATATGCTTAGGATACCAAATCGACGCAAGATGCCTATGCCATCCCAACAACCTCGGGTAATCAACATAGAGCGACCATCTCCAGGAAGGAGACTAAGCCCCTCTAAATTGTCCGGTGTTCAACCACAGCCCTTAATTAACCGCAGTCCGAAATTAACAGAAGAACTTAATCAACGCCTCATAGCTATTCAAAAACGAGTCAATGATTGGAAATTCAAGAACAAATAATTAAAATGAGGCCATGCTTGGTGGAAGCTATTAACGAATGAAAATACATACTGGTAAAATATCCACATAGTAACAACCCAACAGTCAACTTTCTGATGCATTGGCCATACGTAACGATTAAATTGGCTTTCGTACACCCAGAACAAAGAGTTTCCTAAAATGTTTGGAATTTGCGATTTAATTGAATTTTTACGCCAAATATTTTATAAACAGTAGATCTAAAAAAATTCCCAAATGGTTTTAACATTCCTGGCATGACAGTTGCTGGCCAACTTTTAGATATGTTTGTGCTACGACGGAAGTGGTAAGTCTCTACTGCAACAGTAAAAGTAAATACTGTAAGCATTTTGGCATACAACTTTATAATTTAAAGTGGTAGTATTACTGGAAAAACAATATTATAGTTTCCACTTCCGAAAAATATACACGGAAATTATTTCCCAGGCCGGTTCTAGTTTTCACTTCCGAAAAATTCTAACGGGTTTGAATTTCCCTCTGTTAACGCTCTGGTACCTTTCAAACAAAACCTGTTGGCAACTTTCCTCTTGCTATTTGGCTAGCGGATTTAGACTTGCAAGATCAGTAATTAATTATTTTTAAATACAATGTGTAAATGTAAATGGGATAAAAGGGAACAAAGGGACATTTTATTAAGTAAACAAGGGAAATTCTTATGTACGTACATAGTAGTCTCCTTGCTCACTTCACTCTCGATCGTTACTTCACTCATCTTCAGTACGTGGCCTGCCGCTCACAGGGGCAGTTGTCATAGGACCGGTAGATCAAAAATAAAAATGATTCATAGCAAAATATTTTTACTTTAAAAAATAAATTTTGCGGCCATAAAACGTGGTATAAATATAGCAGGAGTCCTTCAAATCAATATCACTCCTGATTTTTAGTTGAGATGTGGACAAGAGGCCGCATAACCTGTTAATGGTATTAGTGACCCAAATCAAATATAAAGGCGATTATTTAGTTTTTATCTTACTTCACCCACCACCATAGTCATCTTTCTAATTAGTTGGCAATAGCTGTATGTATTAAAGGCGATAATCTGGGGATTCAACTCTACCAGAATTTCGCATCAACAGGCTTGGAGCATTTTTTTCTTTATTTTGAAAACTGGTGTTATGAAAGGGAATTTAGAATTTGCTTGTTTTCTGGCTTTAAACTAAATTTTGATTGTCTTTGAACATTCAAGTTCAATGCTAGCTTATGAATGCTTAGTATGTATATTTCATTCATATTTTATTCTCAGACCTGATAAATTGAATGGCGACTTATCGAATGACTGAGGCCATTCAACAAAGTTTTACCCCTCGCGGACTGCTGTAAAATTATGACATAAGCTCCGGGAAGTGGCATTATCACCCAGGAATTACCCTCAGTCTCAACTTGGCACAGTTTTGATGTATTCGCGATGCTAATTTAAGCTCAGCAAAGTCGATTCGCGGATTCCAGATAAGCAGTGGATTTGACTTTAATGTTTGATAAAGGTTTGGCTTCGGGTCTATAAAAGCAGCTCACCATAGTTGGCACTTTTAGTCGCAATCGTGTTTCCGATTCGTGAACTTTAAAATACGTATCGGACTTAAAGCAATTTTATAATATTTTCGGATATCAGCTTATAAGTATAAATGTCCTGAATTTATAATTTTAATTATAATTTCACAACGAAGACATAATTTTTGGCAAAATGAGGCATAAAGTGATAAATTTGTGTGTGTGGCTGGTGCTAATTTGTCAAGTGTGGTCTGAGGATGGGGATTTCATAATGAACGATGAGGATGACGAGGACCTTAAGTAAGCAAATGATTTATAGATGCAGACAACGCAAAAGTGAAAATAAGTTATTATTATTAACTGATCTATTTCTAATTATAAAATAGAACAAAATTCCATATAAAGCCATTGATTTGGTTTTCAGTTCCTCGTATACGGGTTTCTCCAGATTCGCAAACGTGACATTTGTGCGCCTATAAGTCAGAAAAAATATAGAAAATATTAATAATGTTTAAATAGTTTTTTATTCTTTATTGTTTTATGCATTTGAATACCCTTGCAAGGTATTATAGTTTTGACGAGATGTTTGCAACGCAGTGTAGGTATTATCTCCGACCCCATAAAGTATATATATTCTTGATGGGGGCCACTTTTCAAAATTTTGTTGTGGCGAAACGGATTGAGCTAGTTTATTAATTAAAATTAAAATGCGTTACATAACGGATAATTTCCCCAAAATTAAATCGTGGAGTTTTTTTTTCAAATTTTTTTGTTGCTCGGTTTTTTTATGAAAGTTTCAATTCAAAATACAACTTTTGACAAAAAAAAGTTAAATTTGTATATAACAAATATATTAAAAAATAAAATTTAGAAATCCCCGACGTGAGCACTTGAAGAATTAGTTGCAGAAGCTGTGTGCAAAATTCGTCAAGTTGATTTTAAGTAATCGTGTACACCGACTTTGAAAACGGCACTTTTCAGGAAAGCGCTTTAAAGTTTTGGCTGTTCATACATCGGACATAGAATGTCTTCCGTTCAATTACCCATTAGTTCGTTATTTTTCCTCCGATTGATGTAGAATTTGGACACTGTATTCTTATCATGTTGGGCATTTATTAAAAAGAAAATAGAAATAGGAGAAATGAAGCTAACATCGGTAAGCCGAAGTTTGTATGCCCTTGCAGTCTGCAATTGGATCATTAAAAGTCGATTCATTTTGGTTAAATTGAAAAAATTTCGACGTTTTTACATTTTTAAAACATTTTCTACACATTTTACATTTTATATTTTCGTATAAATCAACCGACCGCTTCTATGGCAGCTACATACATGATATAGTTGTCCGATCTTAGGGGGGACATCTAAGTTGCTTAAATAAAAGCGGATTGTCAAAATTTTTTTTTGCCAAATGGACGGGAAAATCGAAAATTTGTGAATGAGGTATTATAGTGTGATTCATTTACACGAAATGGATTTCAATTTTTTTTTAATCAAAGCAAAATGGCGGTCGTGTATTATTTTTCCGTCGACCCTTTTTTTAGTGGCCGGACACATAACTCAAGCAAAGTATAACCGATCGATCTGAAATTTTATCAGTCAATTGATAATATCTATAGCTATCGGTCCTCATAAGATTTTTTTTTATATTTTAATTTTTGGCAAAATGGTGCGTGTTTGAAAAAAACTTGCGTTAAATAAATAAAATTCTCAAAAATTGTTTTAAAAGAAAAGTGAGCAAAATATCGATAAAATCCTACGAGGATCGATAGTCATAGGTATTTCGGATCAACTGGCGAGATTTCAGATCGATCGATTATGATTTGTTCGAGTTATGTGTCCGGCCAGCTGAAAAAAAGTGCTTTCGAGATACACGCGTTTAAAGTTTTAAGGCGCTTAAGGGATGCATCAAGGCAGAATCGAACATTTTGACACTTAAAAATTTTAGATTTAAAAAAAATCTACTTACATGTCCCCCTTAATGAAATTTAATTCTAAAACCATGAAAAACGGCATTATATCGATATGTATAAAAATACGTTAAAAAACAGAGAAGTTATAATTTGTTTCCATTAATTTTCCGATCATTACTATGGCAGCTATAAGATATAGTGGTCCGATTCCGGCCGCTGCAATAGAAAGAAGAAGACAAAGACAAAGTTTCATTCAGAAAACCAAAAACTGAGATACTAGTTTGCGTAGTAACGCACAGACGGACAGTCGGACATGGCTAGATCGACTTGGCTGGTGATGCTGATCAAGATTATATATACTTTATGGGGTCGGAGATGCTTTCTTCACTGCGTTCAAACTTTTGATCAAAATTATAATACCCTGCAAAGGTATTTAAATGGCGAAGACAAAATTAAATACCCCACGCATTCGTTTTGAAGTTCATCTTGAAAAATGCGAATAATAAAACAATAAAGTTTTTTATTTAAACAAATTATTTATAAATTTATGAAAACAGCTTTGTCTTAGTATGTTGTCATACGATGACCAACTTTTTCATTTTGGACACACATTAAAACTTTCTTGTGAGCCAAGGTTTCACAGTTTTTATATTTTCGTATTAGTTTGTTGTTGGTTCAAAACATTTACGCGAAGATTGCAACCAAAAAACGATTATATAATAAATAACAAATAACATTAGTAAAACTAATACTAAAAGTTACCAAAAATTAAAAAAATACATGTTTATTTTGAGTCCTTATAAAGATGATTGCCCTACACATGAAGAGTGTCAGGTTCAATGATTCTTCGAAAAAGCTCTCCACCATTCCAAAGCTGCAAGAATATTTATTTACCCCGATAAATGTACCTTGATTTTCGCTCTGTATTATTAGTGGTTTTTATGTACTCCTCATTTGTATGCTCTCTTTTTAGGGGATGGTAAGGTTTGTTTCGTCAAAGAAATCTATTTGGAAAAACTATGTCGTATTGTATTCGCAAAACCCTTGCAGGGCAGTGTTATTAACGATAATTCGTTTGTGCCTTCCCTATGCTCCTTGATCTCTGGCAGGAAAATATTTCTGCTTTGCTGTCGGAGAAAAGAAACACCCAATTTTTTCTTGGTACATAAGGTTTCGAAATTCCAAACTTGGTTATTAATGAGTCGGGTAATTTTGATTTTGATGAGGACATGGCGTCAATATCTTCCAAGCGTCGTAAGAGGAAACCAAATTCTAATGTTTTTTTTTTTTAGGTTTATTGCTTTCTGTTACTATCTTGTAGTAACTTTTACAATAGTGTAGGGCGGAGTTCAATGGATTAATAGAATTGTGAAGGAAGGTGTAAGAAAGAGTTATAGGTTACAAATTAGTGGAGTATGTTAGCTTTAGGTGTGAAGATTTATATTATTCTGTGTGGTAGTCTAAAGGGTGTCTTCTTTTAAGTCTTCTTCTGGTTCTGTGTTCTAGTAGTCTTCTAACCAGAACATTTGGGTGGGAAGACAGTTTAGTTTGGTATGTTGCAACTTGTCTGTTAATGACGTCCCCGATCATGGGGACTTTGAGGTCCCTGGCAAAGTCGACATTTCGTATGAACCATTCTGCTCCTGTGATTTTACGCAGCATATTGTTCTGGAACACTCTAATGCGATCAAAACTTGTTTTGGCAGCGATTCCATAAACTTGGATTCCGTATCTCCACGTAAAGGCAAGTATGGTTTTATATATCCTAACCTTTTTGTTTAGGCTTAGATGGTTATTGTGACCTAGAAGCCAGGATAGCTCTATGGCATTTTCTTCTAGTGTCCAGGGTGACTCCAAGGTGTTTGTGATCCCTTTTTTGTTCCAGAAGCTGTCTGTGTATAAATTATCCTGGGCAGGAGTCCTTTTTAAGTGTGTGTGTCACAACTGCACACTTTGCTGGGTTGAAATTCTTATGTAAGCAAAGATGTTTGTTATATTCACATGTTAGATAAGCAACTCTTACTGCTTTGTTTTGGCGACCTTTTAAATTTAATTGATCTAATGGCTTAGCTGCCTCTGAAAGTTATTAAAGAGTAGATCTTCCGTTAAAGTGATTTTCCAATTAAATTTTTATGTTTAATTTGTATATAAAATAAAAAAATAACTCTTTTTGTTTGATTTTTATAATAAAAATCAAAATATAACTTATGTTTTTGATTTTTATTTTAGAAATTTAATATAATATTTAATCTTTTATTTCTTAAATCATTTTAAAGAGTTAAAAGTTGATACATATTAAAAAAATCGGGGAAAAAAGTTTATTCTATTTTTAAATACCATACGTATGGTCCCATTCGATTTGATTTTTATTAAATCATAACTCTTATTTACGGTCCCTGATTTAAACAGATAAAAAATATAGCCTATTTAAAATTTCTCTAAATATTAATGTGGGAAAGGGAAAAACATTATCATCTGATGAAACAGCCAAAATCCTTGATTACAAGGATACTGGCATGTTTAATAGGGATTTGCCATTAAATTAAAAAGATCTTTAACTGCAGTGAATAATGTAATCAATTTTAAGCAGAAATATAATTCAAATCACACAAACAATAATAACACATGTCGGCAAAAATCGAACTTTTTTCGCGCCGGCAAATAAAAGCCATTGGTTCTGATAGATCTTAACCGGTACATTATTAGTCCGAAACTGAAAAGTGTCCATCACGTACCAACTTTGAGAAAATCAAGGTCAAAGTATCATGCACTGCTTTAATTTGCACTTTTCAAGGCTTAATAACTCCCAAACCTTACGTAGCTCAGAGCTGGTATTAGGTTTAAAAAAAAGCGTTGGCCCTTATACTTCAATATTAAATAAGAATATCCAATGGGGACCTCTCGTTCTTTAGTTATAATGTATTTTACAATTTGAAATTTGTCACAAAATTTTGCTATGTTGTAGCCCTGAATCTTAACAAATGTGGTGCGAGTCTTTGCTTTGGTTAGAAACATGGGCTTCGAATTATAATTTAAGCACACAAAACAAACGGTTTATGGGCCGACAACACATTCCCTGGACATTCTTGGTTATAATATTTATGGACAAAGTTGAATTTATTTTTAAAGTATTCAACGGTAATTTTCTATTAAACGGGCCCCTTCCAAAAATTTAAAAAATAAAACCATAGATAGGGGGTGCTTCAACGTACATTTGGGTATAAAAATTATGTTGGGGACGCTCTTAGTTTAGTCACAATAAATCTTTAAAGTTTAGCCTAATTCCCATACAAAATACAGTGGTCTGTAAAGCTTAAAATGTTTGTCAAATTGTGCTTAGCTTAAATACTATATATGTCGACACTTTGCACACTTTGAATACATTTATGCGTGAAGTATAAATAAAACAACAATTTGATAACGTAAAATACGTAGTAATTAACTTTTTAATTCCATCTTTTTTTGTTTGTATTTCAATATTAAGATTATATGATATATAAAATTATAAAGGACCTTCCTTGTCCTTATTTTTGTTTAATGCCAAAAGCAAAAATTGGCTGTGCAAAATAACATAGGTTAAAAAAATAAGAATTTATTGGGATTACTTAAAGTAGTGCCACAGACAAACAATTTGTTGAAAAAAAAAAAAAAAACGCGCGTGCGATGCATCACGACTCAGCGTTAATTGGTTTCAAGAGAAGCAGATCGATGTTATGAAGTGGGGCAACTCGGCACGACGTGTTTATGCTGATTATCGCAAATTCAAGTCGGTGGAAGAGCTCAGAATTGCTGTAGTCAATGAATGGGCCAAAATTCCTATTCCAGAGATTCAAATAGTCATAAACTCAATGCCAAAGCGAATTTTGAAGTGATTTCAAAATCTGCAAGCTGGACTCACTATTAATCATCTATAATATGTATATTGTTTTGTTTGCCATATAATTTACATACTTGCCTTTTAATGAATTCGCTGTATAAAAATGAATTTTTTGAAAATAATTTGTTTGTTGATCTAACTCCTGCTGATTTGTGGTATTACGACATTTGTTGAATTTAGCTGAATTTATTTAGAGATCTAGGTAGTTGCACAGTCTAAAATATGAACAGAAGAGCAGCAGGATTCCGTTTATGGAGTATTCCATATCGACTAGAAATTTGTTTTATGACTCACTTAAGAAATATTTATTCTGTAGACCTGATAATAAACTATCATATTTACCCATATTCTTGCTAAAATTATTCGCAAAATTAGCCCGCTGGTCCCAGCTGTACCGGACTCTGTCGATAAAGAAAGCGAACGCACACAACGCCATATCAGCTTCAACATTCAACATGCCCCCGCAGTTAGGTAATGATAATTCCGAACAAAACGCGATAAGTCGCCAATTTCAAAACGGATTATATTACTTAAATTACTGCCTTCTTATAGTGCCCGATACACTTATGGTGGATCAGTAGAAGGCGGCGGAGGATATGGAAGTGGAGGATATGGCGGGGGCATAAAGACGTCTTCCATTGGTGGAGGCTTTGGGTGAGTGAAAGCTGATTTCTATCGAATTAGTTTACAACAGTAATTTGCTGCAGGAGAGGGCTTCTAACCAAAACACTAGGAGTGTTTGGCATTGGCAAGGGGTAAGTGGAAGATAGTAGTAGCTCTGCTCCCAAAAATTAAAGTTTAATTTTAAATAGAAACCAGGGAAACTTCTATGGAAGCGGCACCAACTATTTGGAAGCATTCGGAAAGTGCTCTGCTTTGCAGTTGCCCTCTAATGTTCAGTCCGAGTGCCAACATGGGCGGTGCAAGGTCTTCTGCCCTACTGGGTTCAGCTTTGCTACGGATGTACTAATCCTGGAGATGTTCTGTAGTAACGATGGATGGATTATAGGGAACTCAGTGTTTACTGAAGTGCCTCCCTGCCAGGCCCAGTGCAAGCCTCCTTGCCAGAACAACGGCATATGCCTTTCGCCCGGAAAGTGTCAGTGTCCAGAAAACTATTATGGACCGGTGTGCCAGCAGAAGAAGTCAGTGTGTGCTTCAATTCCAAAGGCACCAAAAAATTCTAAAGTCTCATGCATGAACAAGTAAGTTCCCCAAAAGAATATTGATGCAATGTGGCAGTAAACCTTACTTTCGTTCCAGTATTTGCCATGCCGAATGTATGCGCGGGTTCCAGTTCCCAGATGGCAGTGGTATTGCCAACATTGAGTGCCGCAACGGACAATGGGTGCACACCAAATCGGGGCTCGAGAAGCCTCCTGATTGTGCTCGTAAGTAGTGCCAATACAATATTGGAATTATCCTGATTCCGAATTCGTTTTCAGCTACTTGTGAGCCAGCATGCCAAAATGGCGGACAGTGCATAAGCTTCAATGTGTGCCAATGCTCCAAGATGTTCCGCGGGTCTCACTGCCAATATAGTAAGTACATTTTTAACTAAAAAGTCAAAATCTGTGCTCCGTTTTAAGCAAAACGCATTTTTTGTTTTGCGAATTAAAAAGTACATTACTTTTATTTTTTGATTTTTATAATGAAACATAATAATTACGGTCCCTGAAACTGACTTTTCAATTCGCAAAAGCAAAAAAAATTAGAGTTAATTTTTGATTTTTATTATAAAAATCAAAAATAAAATTCAAATTGGAATATCTCTTGAACGGAAGATCATTCAGAATGTATCGACGATTATACATACATGTAGTCAACGTACCCACCCCAAGATCGCTAAAAAGCAAGTTGAGGTCTTTGGATACTTACGCATTATACATCAACTGAAAGGGATTGAAGAGTAAATCATATACATAGATATTTTGTTGGATCTTCCGTTAGCTAAATATTCCAATTTGATTTTTATTTTTAATTTTTGTATAATAATCGACTCGGCTGGTGATGATAATCAAGAATTTATATACTTTATGGGGTCGGAGATGTCTCCTTCACTGCATTGCAAATATTATGGCAAAAAAGTATACAAATTTAACGAAAAAAGTTTACATAAAATGAAACTCGAACCACCAATAAACAAACTCCGACACTAAAAAACGAAAGACTGAAAATCAAAACGATTATAATACGATGATAAAGCAAGAAAGAAGGCTAACTTCGGTAAGCCGAAGTTTATATAACCTTGTAGTTTGCAATTGGATTATTGAAAATCGATTCGATTTGGTATAATTGAAAAATAACGCAGTTATGTTCACTTTTATAACACTTATCAAGACATTTTACATTTTACATGAAGGCGATTTTTACATGCCAAATTTTTAAACCGCTTAAAATAGCAATATCTTGATGTTTTCCGATGGTTCCAATGGCAAATATATAATATTATACTATTCTTAAAGTTTCAACCCGATACCTTACAAAGAGACTACAGACTAAATGAATATTGAGAAAACAGAATCGCTACTTTCTGTCTAAAACACAAAACACAATAAGTATGTGAAATACGGAGCACGCCTAATTATTTAATTTTAATGTTAAAAAACCAAAACATTTTACAACACATACAAAATTAAAAAGGGTCGCATTTTTTAAGTAGTAAGTATGTTGAATATTATTAATTCTTTAAATGTTTTTCTCCCGTCTACACCCTTATATATGATCTAGAACCCATAGTGCTGGTAGTACATACTAATAAGGATACTTACGCCCCTAATCTTAAAGAAAACCTACTCCTTTTAAGAATTTATGGATTATGGAATATATTGCTTTAAATTAGTATACCTAAGTCCTACATAGTTCATCGTCAGTGTGAATATGACCCTCCACTTACTAGCTGTCCTCTTTAAACTTATTACCGACAAAAGTGGGCTTTATGGACTACTTCAGCAATACATAATGCATTTTGTAATGATCAAACAACTTTGTATATACTATAGCTGTCATTGGATCCTAAAAATATGTATATACTTAAGATGCCGTGGGCCAAAATAGTTGCACGCATACGTCTATTAAATAGCGCCTCTAGTTTTTTAAATGTCTACATTTACTTCAATTTTTAGATATTAATAGCTGCAATGTGACCAATACCAACTTTAATGGCAACTACAGATGTGCCTACGAAATGGAGGAGGCTCGCTGCACATTTAGTTGCCCCCAGGTGCCGGGATTAAAGGTCCAAGGTCGGCTTGATGTTGAGTACAAATGTAGCTATCAAAAAGAACTGTATCTGCCGGCTCCGCTCCCAAAGTGCATATTTCGTAAGTAGTACAACGCCTCATAAAATAGAAGATCTCTTAACAAATCACAATTGCAGCCCCTGGTTATACAATCCGCTCCAGTACATCCACTCAGAAGGTGACGCAGCAGACGGGACGTATCTACCATGGCGGGTTCAGTGGTGAAATGGCTTACGAAATCCGAACCGAACGGGAAAAACTCTTGGCCTTGCTGGCAAAGTATAGGGACTTGGAAAGAAGAAGTGTATGTTCATATTTATGACTGTTTATGAAGCCCCAATTTTATTTAAATATATTAGGAATGGTGGTCATCGGAGGAAACGGTCGTCACACTGGGAAGCTATTCCCTGTATCAGAGTAGCGAAGTAGATGTTGTCATTGACAAGACCCCCCGCCCAGCCCTTTGTACCACTTGGGGGGGTCTTAATATGAAAACCTTCGATGGCCTGGTCTTTAAGTATGTAAAAACTAATAAAAATTCTATAACGTTTTTAACATATCGTTCCCTTAGAGCACCTCTGTCTTGCTCGCACACGCTGATAACAGACAAAGTGTCGGGAACTTTCGACATTATCCTAAAGGCATGTCCGTATGGCTCCGGCTATGGGTGCGCACACACGCTGAAAGTGCTGTGGCAATCCGTCTTGTACACTTTTGAAAATCTGAGTAAGAGTCTTAACCTCTAGTCATCTGAAAAATTAATACCCTAAAAATGTAACTTACAGATGGTACTATGCGTTTGTCCACTCCCGTTAAGAAGCTTCCTATGCCGGTTCAGGTAATGGGTATGAAAGTGATGCCCGTAGCCCAGCATGTCCAGATCGATCTGGAGTCTGTAGGGCTAAAGTTGGACTGGGACCATCATCAGTATGTGTCCGTGCAGGCTGGTCCTCAGATGTGGGGCAAGGTGGGTGGTCTCTGCGGATCGCTCGACGGTGACACTGGCACTGACTTCGTCTCTAGGACGGGCAAGAAGCTGCAGACTGTCAAGGCCTTCGCCGATGCCTGGCGTGTCGAGGACAAAAGTGAAATGTGCCAGGTCGAAAACAGTGCCGAGCTGGAATTCGGCATGGACTCGTGCGAGCAGAGCAAGCTGCAAAAGGCTGTATCAGTCTGCGAGCGCCTGCTGGCCAACGAGAAGTTGGGAGACTGCATCAAGCCCTTTAACTATGACGCCTTGATCCGCTCTTGCATGTCGGACTACTGCAACTGCGCCAATCGGGAGCATCCGGAGAGCTGCAACTGTGACGCCATCGCCATGCTAGCCAAGGAGTGTGCCTTCAAGGGCATAAAGCTGGAGCATGGATGGCGGAATCTGGAGATTTGTCGTACGTACAATATAAATCATTTAATTTTAATTGTAATTCTATTTCACCATTTCAGCCATCAGCTGCGGATTTGGACGGGTTTATCATGCTTGCGGGCCAAATGTGGAGCCGACCTGCGAATCGAACGTTTCGATCCCAGCTTCCAGGGGCACCTGTAATGAGGGCTGTTTCTGCCCAGAAGGAACGGTCCAATATAAGGAGGCCTGCATAACTCGGGAGCTTTGCCCTTGCTCTCTTCGCGGAAAGGAGTTCAAGCCGGAATCGACGGTTAAGAAGAACTGCAACACATGCACCTGCAAGAACGGGCAATGGCAGTGTACGGACGACAAGTGTGGTGCACGCTGTGGGGCTATCGGAGATCCGCACTATCAGACGTTTGATGGAAAACGCTTCGATTTCATGGGCAAGTGCTCCTACCATCTGCTAAAAACCCAGAATTTGTCGGTGGAAGCAGAAAACGTCGCTTGTTCGGGAGCCGTCTCTGAGGCCATGAACTTTGCCGCCCCTGACGACCCATCGTGCACCAAGTCTGTGACAATTCGATTTGTCCTACGCGACGGCACTCCCTCCATTATCAAGCTGGACCAGGGTCTGTCCACCGTTGTCAACGACAAACCTATTGCCAAGCTACCAAAGATGTTGGGTTTGGGCGAGGTGCTTATCCGACGCGCCAGTTCAACCTTTCTAACTGTGGAGTTTGCTGATGGCATTCGCGTTTGGTGGGACGGAGTATCGCGGGTTTATATCGACGCACCGCCGAGTTGGCGGGGACAGACAAAGGGTCTTTGCGGCACATTTAACTCTAATACCCAGGATGACTTTCTGACCCCTGAGGGCGATGTGGAGACAGCCGTGGAGCCTTTCGCCGACAAGTGGCGCACGAAGGACACGTGTCAGTTCAAGGCAGAGACTCATCAAGGACCTCATCCCTGTACTCTCAATCCGGAGAGAAAAGCCCAGGCTGAGAAACACTGTGACTGGATTCTGCAGGACATCTTTCAAGAATGCCACTTTATGGTCGAACCAGAGCAGTTCTACGAAGATTGCCTATATGACACCTGTGCCTGCAAAGACGACCTATCCAAGTGCTTCTGTCCCATTCTCTCAGCCTATGGAACTGAGTGCATGCGTCAGGGTGTAAAAACCGGATGGCGCATGACGGTTAAGGAGTGCTGTGAGTGCGAGAAATATTTATCCTGTGACGAGACTTAACATATTTGTTTTTACCCCTAGCCGTCAAATGTCCATTGGGTCAGGTGTTCGATGAGTGCGGCGATGGTTGCGCCCTCACCTGCGATGATCTGCCTAGCAAAGGAACTTGCAATCGGGAGTGCGTCGAGGGCTGTCGCTGCCCCCACGGCGAGTACATCAATGAGGAGGGCGAGTGTGTGCCGAAGCAAAAGTGTCATTGCACCTTCGATGGCATGACATTCAGGCCGGGCTACAAAGAGGTGCGACCGGGAGAGAAGTTCCTGGATCTTTGCACCTGCTTGAACGGTGTGTGGGACTGCCAGGACGCCGAACCGGGCGACAAAGAAAAGTTTCCCACTTCGTCGGAACTGCGTTCCAAGTGCGCCAATCAGCCTTTTGCCGATTTTACCAAATGTGCCCCCAAAGAGCCGAAGACCTGCAAGAACATGGACAAGTATACGGCTGATTCGCTGGACTGTCTTCCGGGATGTGTTTGCATGGAGGGATTCGTCTATGACACTTCCCGCTCGGCCTGCGTGCTGCCCAGCAACTGCTCGTGCCACCATGCCGGAAAGAGCTATGATGACGGGGATAAGATCAAGGAGGACTGCAACCTATGCACGTGTCAGGCTGGTAACTGGAAGTGCTCGGACAACGGTTGCGAATCCACATGCAGTGTCTGGGGTGACTCCCATTTCACCACCTTCGATAACCACGACTTTGACTTCCAGGGAGCCTGTGATTATGTTTTATCCAAAGGAATTCTCTACAACGGAGATGGCTTCACCATCACTATACAAAATGTGCTGTGCGGCACATTAGGCGTGACTTGCTCCAAGTCTCTGGAAATCACTCTAACGGGCCATGCAGAAGAGTCGCTGCTTCTTAGTGCGGATTCATCATACATTACTGACTCCAATAAGTCACCTATTAAGAGTAAGAGTAAGCCCCTTTTTGATATAGCTCAATGAATAACAATTTATATTCTTTTTAGAACTTCGTGATAGTGTCAACTTAAAGGGCTTTAACTCTTTCCATATCTACAAGGCCGGAGTCTTCGTGGTTGTCGAAGTCATACCCTTAAAGTTGCAAGTAAAGTGGGACGAAGGCACTAGAGTTTACGTCAAGCTGGGTAACGAATGGCGCAAGAAGGTCAGCGGCCTGTGCGGCAACTATAACGGCAACGGTCAGGATGATATGCAGACTCCCTCGCTTGGCCTGGAAACGAGCCCGATGCTATTTGGCCATGCATGGAAACTGCAGCCACACTGCTCCGCTCCAGTGGTGCCCATCGACGCCTGCAAGCAGCATCCGGAACGCGAAACCTGGGCCCAACTGAAGTGCGGAGCCCTGAAGTCGGAGCTGTTTCAGGAATGTCACGCCGAGGTGCCACTGGATCGCTACTGGAAGCGGTGCATCTTCGACACCTGTGCTTGTGACCAGGGCGGCGACTGCGAGTGTTTGTGCACAGCTGTGGCCGCCTACGCGGACGCTTGTGCCAAGAAAGGCATCCACATACGATGGAGATCACAACATTTCTGCCGTGAGTACAGCAAGAATGTGTATTGAAATATACTTTACAGGACCATTGGTTTATGGAATTGGGACTTCGTCTACTGAAGTAATACCCGGTACCCAAAGGGTACCCCTGTTTGTCTGTCTGTATAAAGACCTAGACTTCAAAGATTATAAAAGCTAATGTATTTGTATTTTACTCTTTATTGTCCCAGCTTAACATCAGAAACCATATAAGTTGACTTTCTTGAAATACTATTTTAAGGAAAATGTTTATTATTTCATACACAGCCATGCAATGTGATCCCCATTGTTCGGACTATAAGGCCTGTACTCCGGCCTGTGCTGTGGAGACGTGTGATAACTTCCTCGATCAGGGAATTGCCGAGCGCATGTGCAACCGGGAGAACTGTCTAGAGGGCTGCCATATTAAGCCTTGCGAAGACGGATTCATTTACCTCAACGACACGTATCGCGATTGCGTGCCTAAGGCCGATTGTAAGCCAGTGTGTATGGTTAAGGAGGGAAGGACGTTCTACGAAGGCGACGTCACTTATACGGATGCGTGCGCTACATGCCGATGTTCCAAGCGTAAGGAAATCTGCAGCGGAGTCAAATGTGACGTTCCCACGACGCCGGCACGTTCTGCTCCCATTATCGACGGTACCACCGTGTCCCCTCCCTTGGCTACACAGAATCAAACGAAGTGCGTCAAGGGATGGACTCGCTGGTGCGACAAGGATAAGGACTCTTCGCACAAAAGCGTGCGGCTAAACGATGAAGAGAAGGTACCGCGTTACGATCGTCTGGAGAGCGTTTACGGCACTTGCTTAAGCCAGTACATGACCAAGGTGGAATGCCGGGTTAAAGAAACCCACGAGGCTCCGGAACAAATGGACGAGAACGTGATCTGCAATTTAGTGGAGGGCCTTAGGTGCATAGGTAAATGCCACGACTATGAACTGCGTGCCTTCTGCCAGTGCGACGACGAACCACTGTCAGAAATACCAAAGTCTACCGAGAAGCCACAGCTTGGCATGATGTGCGATGCAACCATTGCAGAGTATAAAGAGTTCCCTAACGACTGCCATAAGTTCCTGCACTGTCAGCCCAAGGGAGTGGATGGTGGGTGGATCTATGTGGAGAAGACCTGCGGAGAATATATGATGTTCAACCCCACCATGTTCATTTGCGATCACATAGCCACCGTCAAGGAGATCAAGCCTAGCTGTGAAATGAAGACAAACTTAGAGCCTGAACCAGAGCCCATCAAACAGTGTCCTGACGGCAAGGTATGGACATCTTGTGCTAACCAATGCGAGCACACTTGCCACTACTATGCGAGCATCCTGAAAAAGCGCGGCCTCTGCCAGCTCGGCGAGCACTGCAAGCCTGGATGTGTGGACAAGCTGCGACCAGACTGTCACAAAGAGAGCAAGTTTTGGAGGGACGAGGATACTTGTGTTCACGCCGACGAATGTCCTTGCATGGATAAGGCAGAGCACTATGTGCAGCCCCACAAGCCCGTTCTCGGAGAGTTTGAGGTTTGCCAGTGCATCGATAATGCTTTCACTTGCGTTCCCAATAAACAGGACCCAGTACCCGAGGTGCCAAAAGGTTAGTTTTTATTCAATTTTTGCAAGAACACATGAAAGTTTTTGTTAGTTATTTGTAAATTACATTTTTTATGCAACCGAATTGTTTATGCGGATTTTAATTTAAAAGTCTTTCGATTACTGTTTTGAACACTTCCAGAGGGAGAGCCGGAAATATCGCCCGTGATTCCTATTATCCCAGTTACACTCACTCCGCCTCTACATTGTTCCCCGGAACGGTAAAAACGAATTCGAGTCGCTGAAATTCAGCTATAGTTCTGGTTTATCTGTTTCAGCCTTATTCCTAAAATAGACTACAACATGCATTCAGAGCCTGACACCATATTCAACGCAAGTTCCCAATTGGGACCCGAGCACAAGCCCAGCATGGCTCGCCTGACTAAAAAGCATCCCAATGGTAGTTGGTCGCCCAGCATTAATGATCAGATGCAGTATCTGGAACTGAACTTTGGCATGCCGGAACCCTTCTATGGTGTAATCATGGCTGGAAACCCTGACTTCGACAACTATGTGACCCTTTTTAAGGTAAATTCTTGATTAGTTTAACCGGTCACTGGTGCGTTCTTTGAACTTACTTAGCATAATCATTTTCTTAGATTCTTCACAGTCATGACGGAAGTGCCTTTCATTATCTCGTAGATGAGACAGATAAGCCACAAATGTTCAATGGTCCCTTGGATTCAAGGGCTCCAGTACAGACACTTTTCAAGATACCAATCGAAGCGAGCTCTATTCGAATTTATCCGCTTAAGTGGCACGGCTCCATTGCTATGCGCGTGGAGCTGCTGATCTGCGGAGATAAGTTGGAGCCTCAGCCAAAACCCATGTATTCAACACCCTCACCCATTACTGAGAGCCCGGCTCAGCTTCAGGATCAGGAATGCATCGATTTAATGGGCGTGGCCGAGGGTAAGATGTACGAGGAGCAGGTTCAGTCTAGCAGTTTATGGCAGCAGGGTCAGCCGGCCAAGAAATTACAGCTCCTGGACCTGCTAAAAATATCCACACCCCAAGCTTGGCGTCCCCTTGCCAATAGTCAAAACGAGTTCATCGAGTTTGATTTCTTGGAACTGCGAAATATTTCTGGTTTCGTGACAAAGGGTGGTCCGGACGGTTGGGTCACTGGATACAAGGTGATGTTTTCTAAGAAGAAGCCTACGTGGAACACGGTGCTGTCAGCGAACGGACAACCACGCATCTTTGAGGCAAACGTAGATGCTGAAACTGAGCGCAGACATCATTTCAAGAAGCCCATTCTGACGCAGTACCTTAAGGTTATTCCAGCTAAATGGGAAAAAAACATTAATATGCGCATCGAACCCCTAGGATGCTTTTTACCATACCGTGAGTACTTATTATCAGATATCAGAAACTTTTGAAGATGAAGGCCATGGTCATTTTAATCTCACCCCGTTAAGAGGTGTTTTTGTTTGATAACTCTAAGTTAAGAAAGACTGACAATTATTCTGGACAACATTTTTCTTATTTAATAATCTTTATTATTGTATCTCTTAGCTGAAATCCAGCGCCTCGTACCTGTGGACCAGACCTTGCCTACAAAATGCAATATCTGCGAAGGTGTATCTACCTCCAGTTCCAGCTCCGAGTGTCAGTGCCACGAACATCTCTTTTGGGATGGCACTAGCTGTGTCCAACACAATCTCTGTCCCTGTGTAGAAAACTACGTTAGTTATCCTATTGGCAATAAGTTTGAGAACTCCGCCTGCGAGGAGTGCGTCTGCGTGCTTGGCGGCCACAAGAATTGCAAGCCTAAGAAATGCCTGCCCTGTCAGGACGCCAATCTGCGTCCGGTGATAACCAGTGACTGCTTGTGTAAGTGCGAGCCTTGTCCCAAGCACCAAAGACTGTGCCCTTCTAGTGGAGATTGCATCCCCGAAGTACTCTGGTGCAATGGCGTTCAGGACTGTACTGACGATGAGGACTCCAGCTGCAGGGACTCATACACTGTGGAGCCCGACATCAAACGGGAAAAGAATGAGAGTGAGCATAGAAGTCGAGCATTAGGTCTAACATTCTTAAATACACAAACATTCACGTCTTCTTTCAGCTGAAGTCATTACATGTCCCGTCCCCATCTGCCCGCCTCAGATGAAGATTAAAATTACTGAGAAGAAATTAAGAAAAATGTCCAAAATGTTTACCTTCTCCAAACAAGTTTCGATAGTGAATGACGGAACGACCATCACGAAGACCAAGTTCATTTCGTCAAATGAACAAATTCTTGCAATGCCCAGCCTTGAACTCGACCACCATCAGGAGGAGCAGTGCGACGAGTTCACTTGTGTACCCATTCCCAGCAAGCAGGTGGACAAGAACGAAACCATCAGCTGTTCGGAGCCGAAGTGTCCTGAGCAATACGACGTAGAGCTGGATATGAGTACGGCCAAGGCGGGAGACTGCCTTAGATATACCTGCGTTCTTAGACCCAACAAGGACGATGTCTGCGAGATTAGTGGTAAAAGCTTCACCACTTTCGACGGCACTGTGTTTAAGTACGGACCATGCAGCCACATTCTGGCCAGAGATATTAACAATGGTAGTTGGTCTATATCGGGTAAGAATGAATTAAGCACTACATTTTTACACCATATCAATTGTATGATTGAAATATTTGTTCAGTTCATCAGCAGTGCAGCGATGAGTCTCGTAAGCTCTGTCACAAAGTGATCACCATACATGACATACAGGCTGGAAACGAGTTGATTCTCCTTCCCCATCTAAAGGTCAAGTTCAATGGCTTCGAGTTCACAGTACAGCAGCTAATAAACTCGCCCATCTGCAAAGCCTCCTTTGTTGTTTCACAGCCGGGCAAAACCCTACTGGCCGTTTCTACCAAATACGGCTTCTGGGTGCAGCTTGATGACATTGGAATTGTAAAAGTGGGCATCTCATATAAGTTCATACGAACTGTCGATGGTCTGTGCGGATACTACAATGGAAACCCCAGGGATGACAAGAGATCCCCGGATGGTCAGACAATTGCAAATACCGAGAGGTTTGGTGACAGTTGGTATGACAAACGAGTGCCTAAGGATCAGTGTGGAGACCTAAAGTGCTCCAGGGAGATGCAGGCTAAGGCTTTGCAGCTGTGTAACATCATACAGTGAGTATACCTTTTAAATTTATATACAGCTTACATTTATGTCAAACCTTAAGAAAAGGGATGTGCACATGACAGAATTATGCAAAGTAGTCTCGTCGGAATAATAGGCTCCTCCTTCGCCTGTTAAAATACGAGTGAGTGGGATTCGGGCTTTAAGGGAGAGTGATATAACAATATGACAATATATTAACTCTTCGACTGTGATTCGGGCTTAAAGATGCGCGCTTGAATAAGTCTAGAATAATATGAGAATTTTAGGTTAAAGCTCCTCCACTTTTCCCGGAACAGCATCACGGATCAATCGCCTTCTTTTAAAAGTCCTTTCTTCACTTGGTATCAACATCCATTGTAAAGCATAAAAATGAGTTCGTGTAAACTCTCGAGTTACCGGCAAGGCTGCACCATAGATTATGCTACGGTGTTCTAATCATAATTACATCAACGTGTTTGTGTTGAAAGCCAAAATTGTCTAGTGAGCGCTTCTTCCCCAGACTCTTTGAAACGAGAACTTCAATCGATTTAAAAAAATGAAGTTAATAATAAAATCAAACAAAATTAATTTTAGATCGCCAGTTTAAGCCAAAGTTCGAGACTCGACTACCAATCTGAGTGTAAGTGCGAACGAGATAACGATGAAAAAACTTTATTCTTTAATAAGTCCCATGTATATCAACGAATTTTACTCTTGCTAATCAAGAATATAGTGGGCTCATATTGAAATTCCACGTAGTTTAACTGGACTTTTTCAAAGTACAAACGGCGTATCTCCCGCAGAGTTAGGAATATTGCGATAAAATAAAAAGAGTCACACGATCCATTCAACAGAGTACTCCTCTTTATGAAAGTGTCTAGGTGGTAGTAGTAGTAGTAGTTCAGTCTTCAAACCTCCTTGACATCGTCGCTAATATCGGGTTCTGTAGAGTTCACGGATCTATCCTTGTTCCTTTCTATGCCTTTCTATTAAAACACTCAGGAGTTTCTCTAATTTTTGTGTTGGTAATAGAGAACTCCAAGTGCTTTTACTGGATCGTTGACATCCCTTAGTTTTTGCTGCACATGTTTCTTGAAGCTTATGCGAGTTATCAACGTTTTTTAAGTACATAAGTTCTTTAATAGGATGGGTTCCAAGTGAGCAGCCCCTCTTATGTCATATAGAAATAATGAATACATTACATATATAGATGCATATAAGCATTTGAGGCGATCTCGTTAAACTCTTCGGACACTCTATCAAAACTAGGGGACTTAACTGCTTTTCTCTAAAGTGTTCACAGAGCGATACTGCGGTTGCCTTAATTCCCCCCTATAGTCTGGCCATTTAATTGCTTAAATACCAAATACCTTTGCGGTCTCTTATTGTCCCAATTTACATTTCCAAACGATTTTAATTATCAGCTTGTTTTTTTCTGAATAGAGCTTTGTCCGTTGCATTGCTACTTGATAGGCATGTTTTGTCTCATGATTTTCATTCCTTCTAATCGTCTGAAGCTGTTTAAAAGAGTGATTTCGTGTGCATTCACATTGTTTATCAAACCAAGGTAGCCGATTGTAAATGTTCTCAAAATCATGCTTGCAGCTTTTGCAAAAATGTAGTTCTCTCATTCCAAATGAACGATCGTGTTTTTGTTTTGCGCCTCGTCTTTGAGTTAATTCTTTGCTATAAACTGCTTGGGTTTTGTTTATAGCTTATATCTTGTGTTTATAATAGTTAACCGTTTCACTTCGTGAAAATGTATTCTTTCAAATATCATCGTCATTGCTAACTTTTCCGTTTTTGTTACAGGTCAGTTTAGTTAATATTAATTTGTCTTACTGCTTTCTTCCCTTTAGTCATCCAACCTTCGCTCGCTGCCACAAGTCAGTCAATTATAAACAGTTTCTTAACAACTACTGCCTCGAAGCCGCCTGCGATTGCATGATGGCCCACAACGGGGATACTGGCGCGTGCAAGTGCAACATACTCGAGAGCTTTGTGAAAAAGTGTTTGAGCGTTAATCCGTTGGTTCAATTAACTACATGGAGAGCGGTGGCCCAGTGTGAGATCAACTGTCCAGCTCCTTTAGTGCACTCTGACTGTTATAAGCGACGTTGTGAGCCTTCCTGTGACAACGTTCATGGCGACGACTGTCCCGTGATTCCGGATGCCTGCTTTCCCGGCTGCTACTGTCCAGAAGGAACTGTAAGGAAGGAATCCAAATGCGTGCCCATATCCGAGTGCAAGGATTGTATGTGCAATGCCCTGGGTGCATCCAAGTACATGACCTACGACCGTAAGGCATTTAGCTTTGATGGAAACTGCACTTACCTGTTGTCTAGAGATGTAGTGCTCCCTGGTGTGCATACATTCCAGGTTTATGTCACCATGGATGACTGCAAGAGGCTGGGGCAGGCAACCCCGGTTGATAATGGTAGCTGTGCTAAATCTATCCACATTATCAATGGAGACCACGTGATCCATATCCAGCGTATTCCGCAAAATAGTAAGTCCCTGCAGGTCCTGGTCGATGGATTCGACATTAAGCAAATACCGTACAGGGACAGTTGGATAAGCCTCCGCCAGGTGGTCGGCAAGGAGATCGTACTTTCCCTTCTAGAATCTCATGTAGAGCTGGTGGTCTCTTTCGAAAACATGATATTTTCTTTGGGCGTGCCGAGCATCAGATATGGAAGCAAGATGGAGGGACTCTGTGGCGACTGTAACGGAAACGAGTCCAACGACTTGCAGCACAATCCGGCAAAGAAGAAGACGGGAATGAGCGTAATTCAAAGCTGGCAAGCGGATGAGCCGAAGCTTGGACTTATCGAAGAATGCCTTAGCGAGAATGTGCCCAAGGAAGAGTGTATCCTCTTGCCACCTGAGAAGGATCCCTGTCAGCAATTTTACAACCCCGAGCTGTTTGGCAAGTGCCCACTTGTCGTCGACCCCATTGCCTACGTGTCCTCCTGTCAGCAGGACATCTGCAAGCCAGGAAATTCCCAGCAGGCAGTTTGCGTAGCCTTGGCAGCTTATGCTAAGGAGTGCAACCAACACGGGATATGCACCAACTGGAGAAGGCCACAGCTTTGTCCATATGAGTGCCCCATCGATATGATATACGAGCCGTGCGGATGTGCTAAAAACTGTGACACAATCAAAGCCTTGTCGGATTATGATGCAGTTAACCTGAATACCCAGGCTGTCATTCATACTGTGAAGAGTGATGAGATGTGCCTGAACTCAGAGCGCTTTGAGGGTTGCTTCTGTCCCACAGGTCAAGTTATGGATAGCGGCAGGTGTGTGCCCGAAATTGCCTGTACAAAGTGTGACGATGGATTGCATTTGCCTGGCGAGAAATGGCAAAAGGATAAATGTAACGAGTGTCAGTGCGACCAGAGCGGAAAGACCTCGTGTGTGGAAAAAAAATGTCAGGTCGAGGAGAACATTTGCGCCGAAAACTACAAGCCCCAGATAATTGTTACTGAAGGGCAGTGCTGCCCTAGGTATCGATGTGTTCCAGAGCCCAAAGACCCGGCCAAGGTATGCTTGGCTCCTTTGATGCCAATCTGTGGCCTCGGACAGTTTAAAAAGCAAAAAAGTGATGTTAATGGCTGTCCCCAGTACATATGCGGTGAGGTTTGATTTTATAAGATAATTCCCTAGTTTACACAATCAAAATATTATTTTGTAGAATGTAAGCCCAAGGAAGAGTGTGAGATTTTAAAGGCACCGCGGGAGTTGCTTCCAGGAGAGAAGCTTGTAAAAATTGAGGAAGGGTGCTGCCCCAGTCAGAAGATCGTCTGTCAACCAGAGCTGTGTCCTAAGGCACCCATCACCTGTCAAGAACGGTTCTATGAGGTCAAGAGTACCAAAGAACAGGGCCGGTGCTGCCCTACCCATGCCTGTGGTAAGCAAAAGACACTTTTTTTTTTGGGTTATACGTAACTTAAATAATACTTTTAGTGCCTCCAAAGGACCTCTGCATTATTCAGTATGAGCTCGACGAGTCCTCAAAGTTCACTAAGCAGGTGGGAGAGAAATGGACCCATGCCAAGGACGTTTGCAAACATGAGTCTTGTGTGTACGGTCCAGATGGCAAGACCCAGGTGGTGAGCACTCTGGAGCAGTGTGTGACCACCTGCGCCACAGGTTTCAGTTATCAGAGGTTGAACACAACCAACTGCTGTGGCAAATGTGTCCAAACCGCTTGCGTCTTCGATCATAAACCTTATGAAATTGGTTCGCATTGGAAATCAGTCGACAATTGCACTTCATACAGCTGCCTGAAAAAAGAGGATCTGGTTCTAGTCACATCCTCGCTGGAAGTTTGCCCTGATGTCAGTAGCTGCCTCTCTCACCTCCTGTATCAAGATGGCTGCTGTCAGCGCTGCAAGCTAGAGCCGATTGTGGCAGATAAATGTGGGTAGACTACCAGGTATACCGGTATGAAGTGAGCGTCAAGATACAAATGTCTCGATAGGGAACATTTGTTGTGAACGAGCCTTTATTTTTTGTTTGTTTGTTTGCTATGACATCTGTGAGTCATATTTAGTATACATCAAGTTATTGAACAGACAACAACATATTTTCTCATCGTGTTAAAAATGTCGAATTTTGTACCAGCAAGTGATGATTTGCGGAAAGCATTAATTTTTTTTTTTTCATTTGAAGAAAAATGCTGCAGAGTCGCATCGAATGCTTGTTGAGGCATATGGTGTTCATGCTCTATCAGAAGCTACAAGCAAAAGATGGTTTCAACGGTTCAGAAATTATGATTTTGATGTGAGAAATGAAGACCATGGAAAACCACCAAAAAATTTTGAAGACGCCGAATTGGATGGAGATGACACTTTGAGTCAAAAGCAAATGGCAGAAATGTTAAATGTTGCACAACAAACAATTTCTGACCGTTTAAAAGCTATGGAAAAGATCCAAAAGTTAAAAAAAAAATTATTTTCACAAAAAAACGCTCATTTCATACCGGTACACCTGGTATACAATTTTTAGGGCTTTCTGACATCTTCTATTTTAATTTTCAGCGACATGTTTGCCTGTTTCCTTGGCGGAGTCGCAAACCAAGGAGTTGCTTAAATTTTCCAAGCCTGGCCACGGAAGTTGTGTCAATGTCGAACCTATTTTGGGCTTCACCGAGTGTCACGGTGCCTGTTCCTCGGGATCTAAGTACAATACACTTACGGACATTCACGAGAAATTCTGCACTTGCTGCAACATTAAGTCCTTTCAGCCGATCTCAGTGAAAATGATTTGCGAGGATGGTCATACATTTATTCAAAAGGTATGCGAAGATCTGACTAGAATTTCTTCACAACATTAACCATATATCCCTTGCAGCATGATGTGCCCTCCAGCTGCGGATGCTCGCTGTGCTCTGAGTTTTCCGACGCCTTAATCGATGTGCGTATGCAACCGGAAGTTCAGTCGCCGTTACTGAAATTACTCGGCAACCAACACAACTAATAGATCGTCCACTTAATCTATGGTCTTTTCATTACTTTTAAGGATAAGAAGCATTAAAGAAATTAAATATAAACCTGTTCCTCATTTTCTTAGCGCGGTTTTGCAATACAATGGCAGATTTGGGACTGTTATTATTATAACTTTGAAACTCAGAAATGAGCTGTTTTTACGAGCTATTGTCCTTCAGACGCTTAATTGTGGAATTGCATGCTGGGGCACAGCTTGTGATGTTTCGCTTTTTTTTTTGTCGTTTTTGTTCTTGATTCTGGTATCTTTTTATCGAACTAATTATTACTTGGTTGGGAAAATCATTGTCTCTTAGGTGCTTCTTTATTTCTATTTTCGTCTCTTCATGGTATATGGGGTCCGACTTGTTTAGCAGTCATTTAATACAACTAAGTGCTGTATTTATGTGCGTTCGTTTAATACATTAAAATTGAATCAAAATTAACAATTCTTCCTAATGCTGTCGGTTTCTTATACCAATTTAATTTTAATTTGTTATCGATCTTGTTTATAGAGCTTCGTACTCAGACACGAGAACAGCGTTTCTAAGCAGTGAGAGAGAGCGAGAGGTCAATAGTCGAGAAACACTTTTCGGCAGCGCTGTTTTAAAGGCCGGTACGCAGACAAACGAACAACAAACTAGAAAATACCAGAAAGAGACTTTAGGTATTTCTAGAGCGGGGTGACGAACAGAATAAAAAATTTAATAAAACAGGTCGTTCTCGACTATTGGTCTCTCACTCTCCCTTACTGTTTCTTCACACAATTCAAAAATATAGATCCCGCCAAACACAATAATGTCTTCAAAAGCCCAGTCCAGGCGTTTAGAAGAGCAGATAAAGTTATAATAATTAAATTGGTAGAGGCCAATTCAATGATAAGGGATTTGGGCAATATTAAACATTTGCATAACTAAAGGCCTGGAAGGAAATAGGTCCCTCGATGTCATATTTGGTTATGACGTTGATGAGCACTATTAGATGTGACGCTCGATGACTGAGATGAAGGGGTCAGAGGCGACGGCCACCGCCCGCTGCTGCTTAGAGCAGTTTCTGGCTGGGCAAATCCTTCATTGCCGAGCTCGAAAGGTACGTACTGTACAGAGGCCGCAGCAGCAGAGAACAGTGTCTGGGTGGACAAAACCTTCATTGCCAAGCTGGAAAAGAACATGTACAGCAATAGACAGAACCAGGAGCAGGAGCAGTATTAACTCTAACCAAATGTATGCCAGCAAGGATATGGTGTACAATCAGAGTCTCGTATCCATCAAGAACGAAGTAACTTTGAATCATTTCACCAGTCCAACAATTTGGTGGCAGCAGGAGTAGCTGGTGGTTATTCTATTTGGTAAGAACAGAATCACCAGCAGCAGCCGGTAGAGCAGCCCTTGTCCTGGTCGTCGATCCAGGAAAGAATGTTGGACAAGTAATAGGGAGAAAAAGAGGCGGTTGTGCATGGTCGAGAGAATCTGGGCGACGGCGTTGGTGGTCATTGTGCGCAAATTAGTTATTCCAAAACGAAACTGCAAGTCTATGCAAAGTGTCTTTCAAATATAAAAAAAAAAATTTAAATATAAAACAGCTGATTTAAAATACGTGTGACCGCATTACTTACCTCCCAAAAATGCCGAAAAGCGTTTTAAGAAGCGGTCACACTGGAAAAGATTAAATCTTTTTCGGGTTGCGAACTGATTTACTGTTTGCGTACTTGGCTTTATTATAGCAATAAATTATCCACACATTTGGTGAGTAGTCTGGGTGGTCTTCTGAGTTTGTTGCTGGTGTTTTGCAGAAATTCTTTTATCACTATGTCTGCAATGACAGGTGAGGCGGGTGTAGTTTATGTTCTAGTGGGAGCCTGGTGTGATATTTTAAGTAATATTAATTATACCTGAATACCTGAATAGTCTGCGTTGTCTTAAAAATATATATTCAATAGTATAGTTCTTATACTCTATCGTTTCAATTGTGTATTTTTGAGTATTTTCGGTGAACACCATAAAACCGGTCACACTAGAATTATGAATCCCTTTTAGCTAGCTAAGATTTAGCGCTGGTGAGTATTAGGCTTAAGAACCTACATAAATCGAAAATTCGATATCATATCGCGTTAGCTGGATTTATTTTTCGCGTTAGTGATTTTTCTTAAGTCTAATAAGCATCTTATTTAGAATTCATTCACTACTTGGGCGGCTGTCCACAGTGATTAAGTGAATTAAATTTCAATATTTTTTTAAAAACAACGAAAATCGGCTAGCTTGGCCCGATCGTTCCTATGTCACCTATAAGATATAGTCGTCCGATTCGAACTGTTCCGACATATATGGAAATACTAATGGATATATGTATAAATAATACTATCTGCAAAGTTTAATTCAGATAGCTCCAAAAGTGAGAGACTAGTTTGCATAGCAGAGGACAGATAGACTTGTCTGGTGATGCTAATCAGGAATATATATACTTCATGGGATTGGAGATGCTTCCTCCACAGCGTTGCAAGCTTCGGTCAAAATTATAATACCCTGCAAGCGTATAGTGCTTGCATTTTGCATACAAATATCCAAATCAATATATCTAAGTTATTTTGGAAGATAATAATATAACATACTAATTAAATCTAGCAAGGTAGAAGTCCAGCCGGTGTTAGCTTTATGCACTGGAGATCTCTCTGAACCTTTGTTCCCTGTAAGTTTCCGTATCTGGACACTCCGATGAGTCCCTACGAAAAAAGAGGCTTCAGCGCTGATTTACACACATATGTATGTCAACTCACTCGACTTCGGACAAGTCAGAGAAATCGCCATATTCCAACGGTCGCTTGCATAGGCAGCATTTCTTCTTACCCTCTTCAAAACATTCGTCGCAATAAACCCCCTTACAGCCCGGTGTATCGCAGAAATGGGCAGTCAATCTGAAAATTGAATATCCTGGTTAAGGCCGAGGAGCTGTAGGAGTTACTCACGAGGTCAATGATGCGCCGCATATGGTGCACCGGTACTCTTCCCGCCAGGAGCAGCATGAGCTGCATGAGCAGCACCTGTGTTATAAATAAGGTTTCGAATTAGCAAGCACAATAAGAAAGAAAGCTAACTTTGGAAAGCCGAAGTTTGTATACACCTGCAGTTGCAATTATGACTTCACTAAGACCGATATCGATTTGATTTGATTTTATTTGCCTTCCTAACGCTACAAGTTTAAAAAACTTATAAATTAGTGCGCTAAGTCTACTTCGATATCGATTAAATGAAAAACAAGAAAGTCGAGAGTGCTCGACTGTGAGATACCCGACTGTACCTAAACGTTAGCGCTTCACACTAAAAGGCAATTTAAAATTGTACATACATTATAATAGTCTACTTCGATACTTCTTAAAATAAATCGCCTCTCGCATTAGCCCCCCACCTAATAAATTTAATGTCATACTTAAATATGAATGATACATTTTATAGGAACACATAAAAACCCGCTCGATCGGCGTCAAAAAATGAATTATGTTATTTTTTGCCATTTCTTGCTATATTTTGTGATTTCTTCTGCAGTTGGCGCCATTATATCGCACGGCCAAGGCTCGAATGCGCCACCTGTCGGCTACAGCTTGCAACAGCAGTGCCTTAGGGCGGTGTGTTAAAATTCTAACCTTATTGCTAATATCTCCCATGTTTATCATCCGATTTTACTGAAATTTTCAGGAAAAGTCCGCTCTATTTTATTCATTTATTGTATCTATTAACTTTAATCTGCCTTTAATCTATTAACTTTAATTCTGCCTGTTGCATACATTCTCGGTTGGCACTAACTCATAATACCCTTGTACCCTATGGGTACCGGGTATAATGACAAAAAAAAAAACTAACAAGTAAAAAAGCTACAGTCGAATGTGCTAGACTCTGAGATACCCGGTACTCAATGCAATGTGCATCAAGCTAAATGACAAATCAATATTTCAGTGGCATGCCCAGCCGCCATGTGGGCTAGGCTGGGCTAAAGCGTGACTTCCCAAGACTCTTCAAATCGATCGACTTTAAAAATAAAAGTTCTAAGAACAATTTAGAAATTAAAAATAAAACAAAAAGTTTCATTTTTTGTCGCTCCAGTTTGAAATTACCGTTCTAGTCTCAAATAACCACCTGCGGCGAGTCTGACTGCGAGTGCGATCCGGATGGAGATAGAAGAACTTACATGTGCATTAACTCTAAATGTTTATCATCCTATGTCAATCTAATTTTTAAAGCGCGTATGCAAAAATGTATATATTTCATATCTATTTAGGTTAGGTTAGGTTAATCCAGACGGCCCTCGCAGGGCCCTGCATAGGCCAATATGGTCCTGAGTTGTTTGGATGGATGAGTATTTATTTTAAACCGAAAATTAAGACCATAGGGTAGTTATACGGTTTTGCTGATTTTCGACGTGCAACAGATAGAAATATGGTCACCAAATTTGGAGTATAGATTATTTAACGTTTTTTATGATTTTTAAGGGCGGTGGAGGGTGTGGCCAAATTTTAAAACAAACTTGATCTGCGTGCAACAGATTCGAATGTTGTCACCAAATTTGGTAACTCTAGCTTTTATAGTCTCTGAGATCTGTTGGTTCCTACGGACAGAAAGGCAGACAGACGAACATGACTAAAGTATATATACTTTATAGTCTGAGATTTCTCCTTCTGCCTGTTATATACATTATCGGTTGTTACTAACATAAAATACCCTATGGGTACCCGGGTATACAAATGTTAAAAATAATGAATGTCAACTGCAGTAAAGTTACTGTAGCCCTTATTTTTCCGTTCTCTTCATTGTAGAGGGTATTATAATTTTGCCATGATATTTGCAACGCAGTGAAGGAGGCACCTCCAACCCCAGAAAGTATATATATTCTTGATCAGCATCACCAGCCGAGTCGATCTAGACATGTCCGTCTGTCTGTCGGTTTCTACGCGAACTAGTCTCAGCATCGTATTATTTCTTTAGCACGCAGTATATCGGTCGGAACGGCCGAAATCGGATCACTATATCCTATAGCTGCCATAGGAATGATAGCGAAATAACGGTAAAAAAAATGAAAAACTTCTCTGATTTTCAACGTATTCTTATAAATGTTGAGATATAGCAGTTTTTATGGTTCTAGAAAAACGGTTTTAGTTTCATTAAGATCGGACAACTATATCATATAGCTGCCATAGAAGCGATCGGTCGATTTATATGAAAATGTAAAATTCTACATGTAAAATGTAAAATTTACAAAATTCGATATTTTTTCAACATTACTAAAATGGTTCGTTCTTTAATGATCCAATTGCAGACTGCAAGGGTATAAAAACTTCGGTTTACCAATTGCAGACTGCAAGGGTATAAAAACTTCGGTTTACCGAAGTTAGCTTTCTTTCTTGTTTTCATTTAATTTAAATAATTTTCCGATTTACATAGAAAGGTTCACTTAATATTGTTATCACCAATATTTAAATTAAGCCAAGAGCCTCTTTTAATTTTTGGAGAAAGGGTATGCACACAGAAATACAATCATAACCTTGATATTATGGTTTACGAAAATAAAACTGCAAATCATCGGGGTATAATTGGAGATTCAGACAGAATATTTGGTAAGTCATACAAAGAAAACAGTAATAGCCCTAACACAAATCCCTGGAGAACACTGGTAGTCATTCCAATGCTCGGATTCTGATCAAAAATACAGAGATACCCTTAGCAAGGGCATAAAAATCGAATCTTACCAAGAAAGCTTTCCCCTCACCCAGGTGACCCATCTTAAGTGCTCCAGATTCCCCTTGTGGATATATTCATTTCGCACCTTGCGACGAGCAAACTTAAAAATGCTAGCTGGGCAGAATTGATTAGAACCAAGATAAGTGTACTTCTCTTCAATTTCCTACCTCGCGTCTCGTTGATTTTTTTATATAGAAACATGGCCCTATCGGTGGCTCTTTTTGGGTAGAAATACGCCATGATGCGATGGCGGGTGCGCAGGACATACGGCTCGGACACCAGGATGACCCAAGCAAGCAGACAGAGCCCCAATATCTGAATGTACCGTGAATAGTCAGGTTCAATTGGAAGCGGGAGGCATGGATTGCTGTCGATCGTGCCCTTCTGCGTCAGGGGTCGAAATGCGCCTGCAATTCCTCTCATGAAGTCGGCTACGAATCCCCCACCCTTGATCTCCAGGTCAATGTAGGCGGGAACCTCCAAGCCGTTCTCTTGGTGACCGTAGTAGGACATCGTGGCCAGCAGCCAGAAAAGACCATAGTCCAGGAAGCAGATTGCAAAAACTTGTAGACAAGTGGTTACCATGAAGAAGGCATTCTCCACAATGGATAGGAACTCGTACAACGTCAGGCGCAGACTAAAAAGCTGTAATGATATCAGATATTTATAAATAATGCATTTAAAGGTAAGCTAATATGATATAGGGAAGGAGGACATAGAAAAGAGATAACTCACAAATAATCCCCAATCTAAAGAATGGAATACGTCCGGGAGATATGTAGGTCGGTAGTCCATTACAATATCAATAATTCTAAGTTTAATAGTTAAAAAATTTCTTACAAATGCGTACCTAAAACCGCGATAATTCACAACAAGTTGAGCACCGGTCAAAGTCCTCCAATATCGCCTATGTCATTCGAAATCAATTGTTTTTGCTATTCGATCCACAATTTCTTAAATTTATAGACTGGCAGGGTATTACAATTTTGACAAGAAGTTTGCTACGCAGTGAGGGGCTTCTACAACCTCATAAAGTATAAAGACGAGACGACATATATATTTCCATATACGCCATATAAGTTAGTGCAAACCGAGAATGTATGTAACAGGAGAAATCTCCGACCCCATAAAGTATATATATTCTTGATCATGTCCGTCTGTCCGTCCGTCCATCCGTCCTTCCATCTCAGTGTTGCACAATTCTAACATGTTTTTGATACGATTTTACCGAAATTCTTGAGCAATCGTTTTCGGTGGAGGAAGTGGGACATGGCTAAATGTACTCGGCTGATCAAGAATATACTTTATGTGGTCAAAAATTGCACCTTCTTCCTGTTACATACAATCTCGGCTTGCATGCAATTATAATACTCTTGTACCCTATGGGACCAGGAATAAAAGAAACGGAAAAAACCTTAGTGCAATGGGTGTAGTTTAACATTGGTGTAGTAAAATTTTTTTTTTTTGGGTGCTGCTCAATATTTTTATAGCTACATTTGTCAACATGTTCGCCTGCTTTCCGCCCTGTTTAATTATTTTGCATTAATTTGTGTATAATTAGAATTAGTCATGTACATGTGTCCTTTAATTTCACCCACAATGCTTTGGGCACCGGGAATCTCACAGTCTTTCACTTTCGACTACAGCTTCCTACTTGTTCCTTGTTGGACATCGTATCCTGGCAATATATTTAAAAATGGTTTACCTAACCTGCATGTACTTGGCCTTTTCAAGTCGATGCAGGGGCAGCAACGGCTTATATCCGTGCTTCTCGTACCGCTTGCCGATAAGATACAATCTGTCGGTTATGAAATTATTTTGAAATTGCCGGCTGTTCATGTACCGAAGGTAAAAGATGATGGCTCTGATGGAAACAAGTAGAACATAACGTATACTGAGTTAATAAGACGGTTGAGCGCTTACTTAATAAGCACTGTAGCCACCATGATCCCGCAGAGAATATCCATATAGCTACGAAGAACAATGAACGGCGATAGTCGCTGGTTAATATCCTGGATTATCTCCTCACCCACGTCCGACAGATTTTTCGTGGAATTAGTGTCGAAGAAAAAGTTGTGCTCAAAGGTTATATTAGCGTCGAACATTTGCTCTATGTGCCGCACAAATTCGTGGTAACCTATTGGAATTGCCAAAAGATATAAGGTTTTGCAAAGATATAGGGATTAAGTTATGTCAATATCTTACGCTGCAAAATTTGGTCCAGTAGGTTCCAGCTGACATCCCAATACCCGCTGCAAAAGACGTCGATGAGCTTGGCAGGGTAGCACAAAGCCAAGAACAACTTTGTGGCATGACAGAACACCTTGAAGGCGCCCAACTTATCCTGGCATCTGACCATAGCTTGGCGAGCAGTTGACTTACAGCGCTCCCACGGAGTACCCATCTCAGTGTTGCACAGGTCCACGACGGATCTTAACCAAGCCCCACAGTTTTTGAGAGTGTCAACTGAAAGAAGCAACATGTATGTATATATTTATACCCTTGCTGGGTATTATAATTTTCGGTCAAATCGGTTTGGCAGAAGCTAGCCTGCAAAAAAAAAAGTATTTTAGAAGAAGTACAAGTTACTGTTTTTATCCCCGCTACCCGTAGTGACCAAGGGTATTATAATCCAATCGAGAATGTATGTAACGGGGAGAAAGTATACATAGTATTCTTGATCATCATCAGGAGGGTAGATCCAGCCATTTCCGTCTGAACCTACACCCAGAAAAATTCATTGCATAAAAATGTGCGAAATTGCCTAAAACTTAACAAAATTTGAAAGATCGATAGATATCTTCAATCTACGTCTCAATACCTTTCGTTTAATGCATGTATGTATGTGATATGCATTTATGTATATGTCATATCCCAGTCGGACCTTGTAGAATGGGTTGTACAACAGAACCCATCTGCCGCCAACGCTAGCTCAAAGAATGCAAGAACTATGATATAATAAATATTATATGTGTGCAATAACAAGTGTTCTTTTGTTGGTATATTAGAAGGGAAGAAATAAGTTATAAAATAAACATTATATGCAACTGTCGTTTCTCTAAGAACGTAAAAATATGCGTTATTTTGAAGGTAAATTACCCGAGTGCTTGCCGAACAGTCTGTTTTTATACCCGGTACCCACAGGGTACAAGGTTATTATAAGGTAGTGCCAACTGAGAATGTATGTAACAGGCAGAAGGAGAAATCTCCGACCATGTCCGTCATTCCGACTGTCCGTCTCTCTGTCCGTGTGAAACAACAAATCTCAGAGACTATAAGAGGTAAAGTTACCAAATTGGGTGATGACATTGGAATCTGTTGCACGCAGATCAAGTTTGTTTTAAAATTTAACCACGCCCACTTCCGCCATTAAAAATCATAAAAAACGTAAAAAAAGCTATTCTTGTTATTTTCGGGTTAAAGTTAATAGATACAATAAATGAGAATGAAAATGAGAATGAAAAACACGCTCTTGAGTTATTCGTTTTCTCATAAATAAATATTACGCGGTGTGTTCAAAAAGTACCGCGAATTTTGTGTTTTTTCAAAAATTATTTATTTATTCATGAATATCTAAGTTGTCCCCTTCAAAGTAATCCCCATGAGATATTATACACTTGTGCAACGGTTTTTCCAATCTTCGAAGCACTTCAAAAAATCTTTTTTTTGTATCTTGTTCAGCTCCTATTTCGATGTCGTCTTTATCTCGTCAAGCGTAGCGTAACGACGTCCTTTCATGGGCCTCTTCAGTTTAGGGAACAAGAAAAAGTCACAGGGGACACGATCTGGGTAAAACGGTGGCTGCGGCATCATTAGTGTGTTGTTTTTGGCCAGAAAGTCGCGTACAAGCAACGATGTGTGAGCAGGGGCATTATCGTAGTGCAAAAGCCAATTTTTGTTCTTTTCGGCATTTCTTCTCGGCCTTCTGAGAACATTTTGTACCACTGATAAACATTGTTTCGGTCCAAGGTAGCTTCTCCGTTTGCCACAGTCAACATTCGGAATGCATCCGCGCACTTAATTTCGTTTTTCACACAAAATTTGATACAAGTTCTTTGATAATTTTTTTTGAATAGGTAAAAATCGAAGACGATCCAAAACATGTGCAAGCAAAGCAGCTGTCAACAATTAAGTTAACATTCAAAATGGCCGAACTTGTCGGCATAAGTGAGAGACATGAGTACCAACAAAACGCCACAAAAAAACGAAATTCGAAACCCGCGAAAATTCAAAATTCGCGATACTTTTTGAACACACCTCTTATATTACTTTTATTTCAGATCTGGTATGTATACGTAAATATATCAAGTATAATATTTATCATTTCAGATTCGTTTATTTATATTATAACCTATAAATAAACGAAATCTAATAACATTTTTATTTCAGATAATATTTCCGTTTAAGGGTGAGTGTAAATATATAATTTTAGTTTTTCATTTATTATTTCTTTAACATTATTTAATTATTGTATAAAAAAAATTATTTTTTTTTTCACTATATTTACAGGATTTCTTTACTTATCATATAAAAGATTTTACTGTAGATTAAATTGACCTTCATATATTATTTATTCATTTTAAAATGAATAAAATACATGTTTCTAAATATATTTTCATTATTGTTTTAATGAGTATTAATGCACCAAACGGTTCTTTATGTATTTTGAAGCGGTATTTTGCATGAAAGATATATTCTTACAGAACCGTTTTTTATGTCTGCTGCAGATGGGTTATATAAAGCTTCTGTTAGAAACTAAAGTTGGAAGCGAAACCCGAAGATTGCCAAAGTGTAATATACGTTATTTATATGTTGCGAAATAACTGTTGCAGCATACAAAAAAAATATCATTTGTGTCCGTGTTTCACCCCATATTAATCTGAAAGGAAGACCGCAAAATATTGAGAATGCATTCTTTACTCGCTGAGAACGCATAGAAATGTACTTGCTGAAAGCGGCCAGGTCCGACTGGGCAGACCCGAACGATTTGCTTCTCTGCTGCTGCGAGAACCCAGCAATTGTGTACAGGCTACTCGGTAGCTTCTCTGCCGCAGCGGCACCCAAAAATATATTTGTATATGTATGTAAAAAGGACTCTGCCGAACCCTGTTTTAAACCAATTGGTGTTTTTAAAAATTTAAAAATATTTGTGATCTACTCTCTAATACCTTTTGTTTGATACATCATACGTCGTTCAATTGCTATAATAACAATAAAGGAAGCTAACTTCGAAAAGCCGAAGTTTTTATACACTTGCAGTCTGCAATTGGATCATTGACAATCGATCCATTTTGGTAAAATTGAAAAAATATAGAAGTATGTATTTTTGTATAAAACTTACCTACACATTTTAGATGTACAATTTTACAGTTTCATATAAATCGACCGATCGTTCCAAGGCAGCTATATGATATTGTTGGCCAACCTTAAAAAATTAATGACGACCGTAATTTTAGAACCTATATCTCTATAGCTTTATCTCAAAATTTATACAAAAACGTTGGAAAACAGAGAATTTGTTTCTATTAAATTTCCGATTATTTCCAAGGCAGTTATAAGATATGTAGTTCTGACATATATAGTACCTGCAATAAAATGAAGACTATCTGCAAAATTTCATTCTGAAAGTTTAAAAACTGAGAGACCAGTTTGCGTAGAACCGGACAGGCGGGCGGTCAGACAGACACGACTAGATCGACTTGTATGGTGATGCTGATCAAGAATATATATACTTTATGGGATCGGATACGACTTCTTTTGCCTGTTACATACATTCAAGCTTAGCAATAAGTTATAATACACTAATAATATAATGCACTCTACCGGTACCTGGAGTCAATTTTATGCATTTATGGTAATATTCCTCATGCTGAAATTTTTATCCGGAATATTCCTTTAAATACAAAATACCAATTAGTGAAGTTTCAAGCTGATATCTCTTAAACTGAGCGAGTTACTAATTTTGGTCGCCTGGAACCTATTAAATAGTCTCGTTTGCTACTCACTGACAGCGATAAGGTGCTCCTGGATGCGCAGGAGAACAGACATGATTTTATCGAGCACACTATTCACTTCTTGCAGCATTAAGTCCACTGCCATCTGAATGGCGTGCACCGGTTCAAGAATCACGTCGAGCATTTGGCCAAGGGCATGGCGCAGCAGCTCCTGAGCGCAAGCTAGGCTGCGAAGCATCACCTTTAGGTTGGCCAGAATGTTTGCCGCAGGCCCGACCGCGACCAGGACTAAAGCGAGACTGACGAGGAAGGCCCTACCGCGGGAACTGCATAGTGACGGTATGGTCAGGGCCAGGATGCATCTGTTGGCGAAGAAATAGTTACTTCGATACATTCCGTGTAAAGATTGAATAGCTTACCTTGCAGGCCGCCAGTACATGAGCGTCAGAACAAGCACTAACGGCCACACAAAGCTCAACTGGATGCGAACGTCCCGGCGACTCAATTCCCAATCCCACCAATACCAGCAGAGAGCTAGGACGATCCCAGTCAGGTATCCAAAGAGCACGAAGGGCCCCACCAACTTGAACGTCCACATGACGCTTTCTTTTATTTTTCTTAATTTCTTTTATTTTTCCTATATCTACGCTGACATTTTATACAGTCGGTTACTTACATAAATCCCGAAATTATCTGTATAATTTGTAATCTGTTTCGGTCCCATTAATCGGTATATAATCGAGTCCTTCTTCTCAGTTTTATATACCCTTGTAGAAGCTATGTATTATGATGTTAGTCAGAAGCTTTCAACGCAGAGACATGCGAATTTTTATACCCTTGCAGAGGGTATTATAATTTTGACCAGATGTTTGCAACGCAGTGAAGGAGGCATCTCCGACCCCATAAAGTATATATATTCTTGATCAGCATCACCAGCCGAGTCGATCTAGCCATGTTCGTCTGTCTGTCCGTCTGTCCGTCTGTCTGTCCGTCTGTCTGTCCGTCTGTCGGTTTCTACGCGAACTAGTCTCTCAGTTTTTGAGCTATCGAGCTGAAACTTTCAGCATAGTCCTATTTCTTTAGCACGCAGTATATATGTCGGAACGACCGGAATCGGACTACTATATCCTATAGCTGCCATAGGAATAATGGCGAAATTAATGTAAAAAAAATGTTAACTTCTCTGTTTTTCAACGTATTTTAACAAATTTTAAGATTTAGCAGTTTTTTTATGGTTCTAGAAATACGGTTTTAATTTCATTAAGATCGGACCACTATATCATATAGCTGCCATAGAAGCGATCGGTCGATTTATATGAAAATGTAAAATTCTACATGTAAAATGTAAAATGTATAAAATTCTATGTTTTTTCACCATTACTAAAATGGTTCGATTTTCAATGATCCAATTGCAGACTGCAGGGGTATACCAACTTCGGTTTACCGAAGTTAGCGTTCTTTCTCGTTTTTTGTATATTATTTATAATATAATTTAGCTAGAACCTCTCAATAATTTTTTTGTATATAAAAAAAAAAAAAGAAAAATCTTTTTCGTAGAAGCCAGCTTGCCCACAGTTGGAAGAGTGTCTCAAGGGCAACAATGCTCCAAATAAAACCCATAACAAATTTGATGACACACAGCTTTTTTTGGTACAATATGGTGAGAGTGTTTTAATAGCCTGATAGACGAGTAACGCAACTTTTCCCACCACTAGGCCCTATTCAAAACATATACAAGAAAGAAAGCTATCTTCGGTAAGCCGAAGTTTATATACCTTTAAAGATAAATTAGGAAATTTAAAATAAAGGATCAGATAGACATATAGACAGGCAGACAGACAGACAGACAGACAGAAGGTAGTTAGTTCACGTAAGACCAATAGACATCTCCAGCACTGTAGGATATGTATAAGTTTTACGAAAAATTAATAATCAAGCTCCAAACGCCAACTTGTTGGTTGATTCTAATATATTTTTCAATACTGTATGTATTTCTGAACCGCCTTGAATAAAAGTTTTTTGTTGGTGACCTACTTTGTAACGCGACTTCTAAGTAATCAATACTGATTAGACCCGACTGCTAGGGCTTCCCTTCCCGATGCGCCGGCATCCGCGACTGAAAACCAAGTGGCCAGTCACTTGGTCATCAGTCGGCAGGTGCAATGGAGCGTTGGCAGAACAAAGTGGCTGTGGTCAGCGGAGCTAGTGCCGGGATTGGAGCGGCGTGCACTCGGGCCTTGCTCGGCGCCGGCATGGTGGTCGTCGGTCTGGCCAGGCGGCAGGAACGCATCGAGCAGCTTCGGGACGGTCTGACAGCCCAAAATCAGAATCGACTGCACGCGCTAAGATGCGACGTGAATGACGAAAAGAAGGTGTCCGAGGCCTTTGACTGGATCCGGCACCAGCTGGGTGGCGTGGATGTGCTGGTCAGCAACGCCGGTATTATGGCTAGTGGTGAGTTAAGCGGTCGGGCAGACAGTCCGGCCATGCGGTCCACTGTCGGGACGAACATCATGGGCACTGTGTATTGTGTCCGGGAGGCATTTAACTCTATGAGAGAGCGGGGTGCCGAGGGCCACGTTGTTATCGTAAACAGTGTGGCAGGACAACAGGTACCGAATCTGGGCCCCCTGCTGCCTTCCCTTAACATCTACCCGGCCACCAAGTTCGCTCTCCGTGCCATGAACGAGGTCTATCGTCAAGAGTTTCAGCGCCACAAGACCCCTGTAAGGGTGTCGGTGAGTTTATTAATTTTGTATTGCGTCGCAGATCAGAATAGGTTGTCTTTCCAGACCATCAGCCCCGGCATGGTTGATACAGATATATTACCGCAAGAGATCAAGGGTGTTATCAAACATCACATGCCCATGCTACTTAGTACCGACGTCGCAGATGCCATTCTCTGGACCATCGGGACACCACCAAACGTTCAGGTGGGATATATATACATATGTATATGAATAAACTTATGTATGTCTAAAAATTTTCCTACATAACAAATCAAATTGAAAGAAGAAAAAATACCATGCTGCAAATAGACTTGAATCTATAATTTTTGTAATGCGTGCTCGCATATTAACTATTAATAGAATCAGAATGAACGCGATACTACCCACAACTACTGATGATAGCTTATAGTAAAATTAGAATGTCTATTTTTTGAGCGTCTTTTCCTCAACTATTAAATATGTAAGTTTAAGGTGTTAGTTGCTATAGCTTCAATCATTAAGCTAAGTTAAATTTCGTTTAGCTGCTAAGAGCCAGGACAAAAAGGCATAAGTGTTCGAGAGTATACAAACAACGTTGTATTATCCCTACCTATTGTATTTATCTTAAGTCTTTAAACGTAGTTACATGTTTCTACAATTGGCAGATTTTAATAACACATATTTTTCTTACCATCCACAGGTGCATAATATAACCATCAAGCCCCAGGGCGAAAAGTTTTAGAATTGATTCTTAAAACATATCTTGCATTTGGATAATATATATGTGGTATATTTTGGAGTCCAAAACACACATGGCTCATAATAAAATTAATCGTAAAAAAATAGATAAACTCAAGTGCCATTTAATGTTGGTTTTTATTATATCAAACAAGATGGAAAGCTAAATTCGCCAAGCCGAAGTTTTTATACCCATGCAGACAATAAAATAAATAGAATTATAGGACCAAAGACCTGTCCCGGCTTTGCACCGGTGCAATAGAAACTAATTCTCGTCGTCTCTCAATCAAAATATCACGGGCCATATTTTCTAGAAATTTCTTCAATAGAGTAGCAAAATAAGTAACTTGACAAATTGCTATAATGACGAAAAAAATCCTTGATGATTAAGCTGAATTGAAATTTGCTTATATTCCAAAAGCCCTATTGCTTTGGATGCTGTTTGATATAAATTGTAAATAATACCTTGTATATAGTTCTTAGGTGTGGAAAGGATACAACATACAGTAAGATTCTCAGTTAAAAGTATTAGCTGCATCCGTATTTTTAAATCCACGGAAACCATCAACCTTTTTTTTTCTTTAAAAGGCTTTGGTTCCACGTATAGTACGCTGGAACTCTGTAACTCTGCCCGGCCGACCACTTCGAATGATACAGTCCTACATACTACTTCAGAGCTACAGATGTATAACGTCCAGACTGATATTTTTCACTTCATTAGGTGTATGCTGAAAATGGTTTTATCGCTTACTAACAAATTTATTTTTAATAACTATGAACAGACACAAAACTTGGTAACAGAAAATTTTCGAGTTGAATGTGCGATCGTTACTTTTATCTTAAATCGAAGTTAAAAAAAAACGAGAAAGAAAGCTAACTTCGGTAAACCGAAGTTGGTATACCCTGCAGTCTGCAATTGGATCATTGAAAATCGAACCATTTTAGTAATGGTGAAAAAACATAGAACTTTATACATTTTACATTTTACATGTAGAATTTTACATTTTCATATAAATCGACCGATCGCTTCTATGGCAGCTATATGATATAGTGGTCCGATCTTAATGAAATTAAAACCGTAATTCTAGAAACATAAAAAACTGCTATATCTCTGTGTGCTAAAGAAATAAGACTATGCTGAAAATTTCAGCTCGATAGCTCAAAAACTGAGAGACTAGTTCGCGTAGAAACCGAAAGACGGACAGACGGACAGACAGACAGACAGACGGACAGGCAGACGGACATGGCTAGATCGACTCGGCTGTTGATGCTGATCAAGAATATATATAATATATGTATAATATATCCCACTGCTACATATTTTGGAAAATGGACCGTCGGTGGTTCCACTGCTCTTGAGCAGCTGATCCGACTTTGCTTACATTTGACTTGGGACGGCGGGCCGTCCATTAGGCATTATTTTGCGACGCTTGGACTTCAAACTTGGACTTCAAACCTCTTCAAGCTTTACCGACCCATTCAAGAACTTATTAGTATCCATGCTTGGAGTTTGAAATCGTTTATATCAATGAAAAATTTATTGTTTTCTGCCGCGATCGCAAAGTAGAAGTATAAAGGAGCATCGAATTATGCATTGGTGACACCAAATACTGCGCTGGATTTAGTTTTCATTCATCTTTTTGTCAAAAATATTCATAATTTCAAAAACAATAAAAAACAATTGGGAAAGCTACAGTCGAGTGTGAGATACCCGGAACCCAAAGCATTGTGGGTGAAATTAAATAGTACATGAACATGGAAAAAATGCGAACAAATGAGAACAATTGTTACTAGAAACATGTTAAGCAACATTCAAAAAAGACAAATGTTGCTAGGAACAATGCTGATAGGCAACACGCACGTGCGCTCTTAACATCTCTCTCTCTCTCTCTGTATGGTTTTTCATACACAGAAACTTTATTGTTTATCATCCGATTTTACTCAAATTTTCAGAATACGTCCGCGAAGGCCTACTTAATTATTTTTTCTATTTACTTTAAGCTGAAAATTACGACTATAACTTATATACCGTTTTTTATGATTTTCGGGGGCGGAAGTGGGCGTGGCCAAAATTAAAAAAAAGCTTTATCTGCGTGCAACAGATTCCAATGCTGTCACCAAATTTGGTAGCTCTAGCTTTTATAGTCTCTGAGATCTCTTGCTTCACACGGACGGACAAACGGACAGACGCTGATCAAGAATATATGTATATACTTTATAGGGTCAAAGACTTCTCCTTCTGCCTGTTACATACATTCTCGGTTGGCACTAACTTATAATACCCTTGTACCCTATGGGTACGGGACATAATTTGGAAAGGGTTAGAGAGTTTATCTCTTAGGAATGTATACTTTTCGGTTTTTTCTAGGTATGTACGATATAGAAATTTTCGGGGCGAATGGTGAACGGACGGTCCCATCTTCCCATGTCGATAACGCTGAGAACGGGTTTTCCCTCAGTGTATGATAGATATTATAAATAGTGGATGTATATAAGATATACTTCCAATAGAAAGAAGCCTCTTTTAACAATTTTATTCACATACCTCTGAAACTGGGAGACTAGCTTGCGTAGAAATAAACAGACTGGCATGACTGGATCGACTCGGCTGTTGATGGTATAAAATCAAAATTAATAAAATAAGTTATTTAACTAGAAATAAGTAAATTAAAAAATGTGTGGGTAACCCGTGTGTTATGGACAACGTCATCTTGTTAGTCATAAACTATAGTTGCTTATGTAATTTATTGATATTTAGGTCGAAGCTTTTTTAATAATCTTTTTAATTTCGTGGTAGAGTATTATGTTCTAGCCCCATATACATTTCTTACCAACCATCCCCAAAAATTTGCAATGATATTAAGTTCTAGAGCAGAGGTGCTCAATGCTATGGCACACGAGCACATTTGTTTTTGTGTTGGCACATAGCATACGGAGCGGCACACGCCATACTTCCCTAGGGCACACGCCAGTTCTTCAGCGTAGCGAGGCAAGCCAACAACAATTCCATAGAACTTTTTTTTTTTCTATCGAGACAAGCCAACAACAATTCCATTGCATTTTTTTTTTATCCTCAACTCACAATGCAAAGTGTTGTTGTCTTGTTCTCGGCTCTGCACTGACACTTTTTTTGTTGCGTTTTTGATAGAATTTGATTTAAGTTTGATTTTAGTTTATTGTGGACCACCGACACGTGCATTTCATTGGATTTCTTTGGCGTGTCGTTAAAATGAGTGATACTTTCCTAAATCAACTTTAATTTTCTATATAAAATAACCAAATAAAGAAACCAAAATAATTTTTATCTTTAATTAAAATTTTTTTTTTCTCTCAGTGTTAATTGTGATGCAATAAAACGCCGTCGATACATGTGTGCGTGTGTATTTTTTGCTTGTGTTGGTAAGGGCACAGCCGTATGGCAATTTTGAGCACCCCTGTTCTAGAGAATATGTCGGATAGGTGAGACAATTTACAATTTGGTAATGGATCCATGAGTTTACCAGCGGTCCATTGAATATTTCCAACTAATACATATATTGAACGATGGAAAAGCAGCTTCAAGCACTATCTGGTTGCGTGAAAAAGAAAGAGTAATACCAAAATAACGGAATATTTACATTCCGTATTGTGATATGCAATATAAATGCAACAAGCAATTACTGTGATAGTGTAGTAAATATTTTCCCTATTTAATTAATTTTTGGGCTTTATAACTCTCGAAAGGATCCTGTAGTTTGTTGACTAGTAGTTTATAGTTAAGAATAAGGCTTACCTTGCACTCAAGATTGTCTCCCATCAATGAAAAACTAAGACTCGGATTTGGGAGCAGCTGTTTTCTTAATCATTTACAAATAAAATGCTATAAGATAAATCAAATGTTAACTTAATGTCTAATCGTTCGATTTAATAGATCATACGCTATATTACATCAAGGGCCCCCAAAAATGGTTGTCCCATTAAAAGCATTCATCTCGCCAAGAGCCTGCACATAGTACTAACCTTGCTGATTTTATACTAGAGTGTAAATGTATTCGTACTTGGGAGTTTCTTTGCAATAATTTTATTTCACTTAATGTTTGAAGGGAGAAGTCAGCCAGTCAATCAACAATAAGACATTATTTTCGTGGTTATATATTTGGGAAATAAGCTTAAATCAAACAATTTTCTTCGGAAATAGGTTTACGTGTCATGATATGATTTGTTTATACAAGTCTTTGGGGTTCGACTTAATTCTTTAAAAGCCTCACTGCTCACGGGCCTTCTAGCTGCTCCAAGATATATTTCGTCGATGCCGTGAATGGAATTCATATTAAGCTCCACTTCTGGTTCGTATAAGTTTCCGATCAGAGTTTCCCGCGACTTTACAGAAATCCCCCGACGCTTTTGAGTTCTCATCTGCTGAGATACGTTTTTTAGCTTAGCCCGTTGGGATGCAAGTCCGGTGCAACTCATAATAATACCGAGCAGAACACAAAACTCAACCACAGCCAATATCAGACTGGCAGCAAGAAAGATACTGTACTGTTTCCGATACCAGTCGTCTAGATGGGGCAGGCATGAATCACTGTTACGCTCTCTTTCGTATGACAATCGATCTACGGATTGACACAGCGATTCATTTGCAGGCTTAGGATCAAGATAAGCCAATGGATGAAGCGCATTTTCCAGCACACAGCAACTAAGCGGCACCGACCAACTCCGCTGGCCATAACCCTGGAGACGCCACAGAGATGTGTCATAGTCCAAAGAACTCTTCATCCCGCAACAGCCAAAGTGTACCTGCGCCAAGTCCATGGCGTTCGTAAACAGCTCCTGCCCTGGTACTCCATAGTTTTTCTTCAGTGATCTCACAATTTGGCTCTCATCTAGGCTGATACCCAAGCAGTGTGGCCAGAGAGTTATGGCCAAGCACATGACCGACTCAGTCAGAAGAAGGACCACAACGCTAAAAAAGTACACACTGAGGATGCAATATGTGTGAAGACAACTGGCCCAAAAGCCCACGACAGCTGCCAGCACTGCCACAAATCCCGCGATGGCCACTCCCAGAGCTATATAATATAGCAGTGGATGGGAAAGTGAGCTGAACCGATCGCTGGAAGCTGCCAGCATCTTCGACAGCAGAACACGCTTGTTGTCGGAGTAGAGGTAGAAACCTGATAGGATCAACAGCAAACCACATATCTGCAAAACAAAAATTATACTTGGGTTCATTATTGTGATTTTTATTCCCGGTAACCATAGGGTGCAAGGGTATTATAAGTTAGCTCCAACCGAGAGTGTATGTAACAGGCAGAAGGAGGCATCTCCGACCCCATAAAGTATATATATTCTCGATCAGTATCACCAGCCCTAACGATTTAGCCATGACCGTCTGTCCGTTCGTCCGTCAGTGTGAATCAACAGATCTCAGAGACAATAAGAGCTAGAGTTACCAAATTTGGTGACAACATTAAAATCTGTTGCACGCAGATCAAGTTTGTTTTAAAATTTGGCCACGTCCACTTCCGCCCCCGAAAATCATAAAAAATGGTATATAAGCTACATTTTAGGCTTAAAGTAAATAGGTAAAATTAATAAGTAGTAATTTTCGGAGGCTTTCTGAAAATTTGAGTAAAATCGAAAGAATTCCTAGCGACATTTGTATTTTTTGGGTGTTGCTCAACATGTTTTTAGCACCATTTGCCTTCATTTGTTACGATTTTCTATTTTCCATGTTCATGTACTATTTAATTTGACCAACAATACTTTGGGTACCGCGTATCTCACAGTCGGTCCCACTCGACTGTAGCTTTTCGACTTATTACTAGAAAGAAATACTAAAATCTGAATTATTATACTCTTGCAGGGTGCTAGATTTTAGTCAGATCCTACAAAGTATATGTATTCTCCATCAGCACCAATTGCCGAGTCAAATTATCTCTGTATTTTAGAATTATCTGGATAAAACCTTCTAAATAGTCTTCTTTTTATTGCTGGTGCCCGGTTCGGAAAACTGTATCTTGCAGCTGCCATAGTAACGAATAAGGTTGCAACGCAGTGAAGGAAGCATGTCCGTCCGTCTAACTGTTTCTACGCAAACTACACTCATAAAAAAACCTCAGAATATCCATAAAATCTAGAAAGATCTTTCTTGAATTTTAGCCAAAGGCGAACCCACTATTGTTTTAAGAAAACAACTGTCTTGTTTTAATGGTAACTTCTTTCTTTTTTCAAGAAATTTTATTTCTTAAAAATGGAAAGTTTTTTTAGAAAGACGCCTTTAAAACAAAAACAAATATTTCTTAACACAATAATAAATGAGATTCTGTGATTACTTGTTTAAGTTTATTTATTTAATTTTTTAAAACATGAAATTAAAAAAAAACACATTTAAACATTGTTTAAATAACTTAAGTAAACAAGAGTTGATTTTCTGTTTTCAAGGGTTCCCTTACTGTTGCAGTAGAGACTTGCTACTTTTGTTGTAGCACAAACATATCTAAGAATTCGCTGGCAACCATCACTCAATGCCAGAGATGTTAGAACCAGTTGGGAATTGTATGCGTACACGCGAGAGAACAAATTTAAGAACAAAAAATTGAATTCTGTTTTCAAAGGCATTTTTTTTTTTTAATTCAGAGGCGATTTTCGCATTTGAAAACGTAGAAAATATTTTGGCTACGACAGCAATAAAATCAAAAAAGATTTTTATTATTTTTCTTTAAGAAAAATTTTTTCTTGAAATTTGTCTTGAGGAAAGATTTCTATATTTAAAGCCGATTTTTTAAAAAACAAGTCATTTTTTTCTATTCTCAAAGGTTGGCCGATTCAAAGACAAAATTTCTAGGATATAGGAAGAAATTTTTATGAGTGTAGTCTCTCCGTTATTGAGATATATTATAAGAATGAAACTTGACAGGTAGTCTTCTTTCTTTTCTTATTAGTAGGCCAGATCGAACGACTGTATTATATAAGTAGCTGCCTTAGGAGCGATCGGGCCAAAAAAGCCGATTGTCGTTGTTTTTAAAGATATCGGATTAACACTCAGTGAATGGAGCCTAGGGCCTTTAAAGATTTATAATTTAATCTAAATGCATGATCCCTTAATTTTATTACCTTTATTATAACCAAGGTATATAAACTTCGGCTTGCCGAATTCATAAAATTTCAAAGTTTACACCTTTTTATAACATTTACCTAGACATTTTAAATTTTACATGTAGAATATTGCATTTTCAAATAAATCACGATCTTAATGAAATTAAAACCTCGAATTTTATAAAAATATGTTGAAAACAGAGAAGTTATCTTTTTTTTCCATTAATTTTCCAATCATATTTATGGCAGCTATGAAATATAGTGGCCCGATTTCAGTCGTTCCGATATATAGAGTAACTGCAAAAGAAATAAGATCTCAAAGTTTCATACAGATAGCTCAAAACTGAGAGACTAGTTTGCTTCCGTCACTGCTTCCTTCACTGCGTTGCAAACTTCTGGACAAAATTATAATACCCTCTGCAAGGGTATAAAAACATACAGACGATTTATTTCGGTTTGTTACTCAACTAACCATCTGAGGCGAGTCTGGGTGCCAGTGCGGGCGGGATGGAGATAGAATAACTTTAGTGTAGAATAACTTCAATTTTTATCATCCGATTTCACTCATATTTTTAGAGCATGTATACTATAAATGTATTTATTTCATATATATTTTTACTTTAAATTAAAAAACATTAGTATATTAGTCAAACTTGTTTCATAATTTTCAAGAGCAGTAGTGTGCGTGTTCAAATTTATCTGCTTGCAACAGATAGAAATCTTGTTACCAAATTTTGTAGCTGTAGCTGTAGCTCTTATAGTCTCTGAGATCTATTTTATTTATTTATTTATATAATGGTAGCCTATAGTTAAAACTAAATTTTAACACGAGGGTTTAGTTATAGCTGCTATGGCCTTCAGCTCGCGTTGAGTACTGTTCAATTAAGCATAACAGACAGATATGAATGAATAGACTCGGCTGGTGATGCTGGTCATGATTATATGTTTATTATAGGGTCGAAGTGGCTTCTTTTGCCTGTTACATACATTTTCGGTTGGCACTATGCTATAACACCCTTATACCCTACGGTTAACGGATATAGAAATGTTTAATTACATTAATTTAAAAGTTATTTGATACTTTTTCTTTTTAACCATCGAGGTCGTCGACTTACCAAAAACAATAAATTACATATATTCAGCACGAACTTGTAGTTGAAGCAGCGTCCCATGTTTATAGTTATGCGGGTATGGTAGATAAAAAAACTTTATAATTTATGACAAAACGCAGTAATCAAAACAATAATGTACTGAATGCTTATAGCTTGTTAAAAGCACAAGCAGTAACTTCACATGAAGACAAACGTTTAAGCACGTATCCATAAGTTGCTTTGCCTTACTCAGTAAAATATTAACTGAATTACATATGTGGGGAATCAACAAACTGTTGCAACTTGCAAGTTCAAAACAGCGAAAGTAAAAGAGCACATAGAGTAAAGCCTGTTACTCTCATATACATAAACCTCTCATGCGTCTCGCTTGGCAAAACAAAACAGAAGAGGCTCTCTCGTTAACATTTACAGCGTTTATGCAGTACTCAATTCATAAAATCAAATTACTTTGCATTTGGCAACACACTAACATTTTAAGGGGACTCCCTATACGGCTAAATGACTAAATGTATGGGCTAAAAATATCGACTGAAAACAGCTATTTCCACACAAACTGAACTTTTGACATTATCAGTCATTTAGCGAAACCGAATTATTATATAATTAAAGATAATTAAGAAGAATACGAAAGGTATATCCATGGCCGTTCTATAAACGACCAAGTATATAGGCGATATATTTTCGTTTGCTAAATCATTTAGCCGTAAAGGGAATACTCAATTTGTCATCCAGTGCATCCACGACCTCCCTGCTCAGCATATTTCGTAATATTCTGTGTCAAGTAAAAAAGGGGATGTTTATGATTTTAGCTTAGTAAGAATTCAAGAAACTAATCGCATAAACTTAGTTGCAAGGCATGTTTAAAAAACTGGTAAGTGAGAGAATAAGGGTAGATACAAATGTATGTTCAAATTTATGTTTATGTCTCCTACAGTTGGGGCTCTCATTTGATCTCTGCGGACATCTGCAGTCATATGGAACCTTTTTTTAGACAATAGCTGAAAGTTGAAAAAATACTTCGCTTTTTTTACCCGGTACCCACAGGTATTATACCTTAGTCCGAGAATGAATACAGCCGGCCGGAGGAAAAATCTCTGACCCAATAAAGTCAAGTAACTCACAACTTATTTGATACAGAGGTAAAATAAAACTTTAATACTGTCTTGCATACATATAAGCTCTGTAAGATATGAAAAAAGTATAATGCACTTTTTAACGTAGTGTTTATATGTATATATGTATACACTTAATTGTTTATTGATTCCATTAGATCAAACTTAAACTAAATATAAGTAAAATTATTTTAATTTTCCATGTCAAAACTTATTTAATGCAAGAACTTTAAATATATTAAGGTAGTGAATTGCTAACCAATTTATTTTCTTGAATCCATGAGGACACAATGTCAGCTACATTGGATAAATATTTTGTTCGTACTACAAAAATTGGTCCTTAAAATATTAAATTTTCAGTCACCGTAAAAAAAAAAAATGGTTAAGAAATGAAATTATTTAAAAATAGAAAAGTTCTGCGGATTATTGAGAAATTGTAATTGTAAGACCCAGTACTATAATTTATATAACCAGAGCTGGTAAAAAATGTTTAACCGAAGTTTCTGCTTACTCAAATACCGTAAAAAATTAGTCGATTCGCTGTCGGTCTGAGAAGCAAACACGGGCCTTCCGTCTCGTGTTTTCTCGTTGAGCACACTGGTTCCCTAACGAAATAATCACAATTTCATCGACCTACATTTGTTTTGTTTTAAGATATAGTTAATCATCTGGAGAATATAGTGTAAAAATGTTGAATTTAAACTCGAACTCTAAGTGCCTCAAATCGAGCATGTAAGCTCCTTGCAGTTCCTTACTGTATCTGGCTTCCAGCTATATAGAAAATTTTAAACTGCCCTTTCTTCACTACCGTTTTTTGTGATTTAAAAAAAAATCACGATAAATGTCTAAATTTTGAATGATTACCTCTATATCCCCCCTTAAATACCAGGTGAATATTATACACGGTACCCATAGGGTACAAGGGTATCACTGTGGACGGCAGTCCACGTAGTGACGATGAAATTTTCTGCCCTATCTTCAGTGGAACGGCCATAAAAAACCATTCACGATGCGAGTCTGAATAGCAGGAAATAATGAGTGACGTCCTTCACTTTTCTTTCTGCTATCTCTGAAAATAAAGGCTGAAGTATCGAAATTTCCGCTACTGGATTGGAAATATGTTTCATGTATTTTGTAACTAATACTAACAAGAAATTACTTTAATCTGCAGCCCAAATAAATCCGATTTCCGATAATGATGAAGTTTGTGCCTTTTCTAACGCCGTTAGCCATATAAATCGCTTATCCGACTGTTGTATGCAGCTGGTTGCAAAATTAAAATAGAAAGAGACGATTAGCACAGGACGGAGTCGCCGTGCTCGTGATTTGTGACAACGGAAGTGAGCATGGCCAGATTTTGAAAAAAAAAAACAGATAATAATGTTGTTACTACATTTTATAGCGCTAATTTGTATAGTCTCTGAAGTCTGTTGTTTAACACGGACAGGCAGACTAACATGGCTAAATCGACTCGGCTTATTATGAGTGGTTACCAATACTTTTGGGGTCGGAGGGTGCTCCTTCTGTTACATACATTCTCGGTTTCCACTTTACCCTAAGGTTGCCGGGCATATTGAACTGGGATTTGGCAATGTTTATTGATTCGTTATGTCACTGTTTTGCCAACTTTTTATTGCGATTTTGAAATTATTCTTCAATTTGAAATTTCCATATTCTTAAGTTCTTTTCCACTTCCTGTTTTTGAGTATATTTCCATTCGGTTACACGCAACTGCAGACTATATAAGCGTTGTTTAAGGTCCTCTGACATGTGCAGATTTGAGTTCGGTTTAATTTCAGACAATTTTAAACGATAAATTCTTTTGCCCAGCATTGGTCTTTCAATTTTCTTAAAACGCTCTTGAGCTGCAACTGGAATTTCGCATCGGATAGGAATATTTCGCCCAATTTGTGTTTGACTTATGCGACCTAAAAAAAAATAGTGTATTATCTATGGCTCAAAAATAACTTATTTTTAATTTACCGGTCATGCTGGCTATAATTATAAATTTTTCCTATAATTTTTAAAGAATATGAATAAATCACAGTTCTCATAGCCTCCTTTTTTTTCAACTCAACTCCAAAAA
>VNJO01012196.1:0-128564 GCA_008042535.1 Drosophila tani | reverse complement strand
ATTGCTCAACATTCTATATCAATATACCCTTTTCTAAGCCTAGTTTGAAAATAATTTGAAAATTTGAATTTGGCGCACTGATTGAACAACCCTAAGCGAGCGTAACAGCGTAATCCGTGCGCAAAAACCTGTTAGTTAACATGGTTTTGCGGACGGATTACGCTGTTAAAGCTCTTTTAACGAACAGTCGAACCAAAGAGAATCCGGCATACGAACAGTCGAACCCAGCATATGTATTGGTGTATACGAATGGGCTTTTTGGCTACGTGTATTGGTTGTGCGAGCTGTTTGGTCTCGAGCTGCGTGACGTCACATCAAGCATTTGGGTTTCATTTCTTCGTTGGGATCCACCTGTTTTTTGTAAGAATACTAGTTAAACCTTTAAAATACAGACCTATTCTGGTCAAATTATTATCATTCTAATCCTTCCTCATCCTTTTTATGCTTGAAAATTAAGCAGAAGTACATATTTTCACCTAAAAAATATTTTTATTTGTCCAAATGAATAAGAAAGTATTTTACTTTCAAAACCCTTTAGGAAATATACTCCAGAAACGCTTAAATATTAAACAATTCATTAAAAACCTCGCAGGTTCTAAGGCGTTCGGAGGTGCTCGAAGGGGTTCGAAAGTGTTCTAATTCCATATATCTGTACTCTTCTCTCTTACGGCCTTTTGTTGTTTGCAACTTAGCATCCAATCAGCTCTGTTTACATCTGCCGACGTCGGCAGAGGAAAATGCTCGACAGAAAAATTTGCGCCTCTATATAGATTCTCTTTGTTCTTTCTTAGTGTTATAATTTACACGCACATTCGGTTTTTGCTCTAGCAGGTATTTGGCCCAGCAGGTATTTGTAGAACAAATAAGCGAATTTGCTTGTTAATTTTACGATAAAATGAAAACACTGTCTGCATGGGTATAAGACACTTTAATTAACAAACTAAATTGCTTTTTATTCTCTTTCCGTTGTGGTCTCCAAAACTATCCACTATTGATTTCACAAACAATCCCTTAAATTAAAGTTCATTACATTCATTATCAATTGACGATTGCATACGCACTTAATCAACTCAAAAGCGAAAATGAAAGGATGTCTGGGCAAGTTCTTTTCGATTTGAACATGCCCCAACACACAAATGTAACATTTCATCAGTTCGCCAATCAATTTCAGCTCGTTCTTAGAAATAAGGTAGAAATATTCATTATCTTCGGTTCGCTATGCTGCTTTGTACATTGACTGAACTAGACTTTTGTCTGAGAGAAAGGAACGAGCTTCCTTGGCCGTCGTCCCTTAAAGCTAACTTACTATATACCTAATTGGCGCCAAACAAACGCTAGTAACCCGGGTGGGGCTCGCTCTTTAGGCCCCGACGCACTATCTCCGCCAGCATGTTTTCCTGGCGGTCCAGATAGGCCAGGAAGGTCTGCTCCATCGCCAGGAATTGCTTCTCCTTCTGCTCGAGCTCCAGGAGGTAGGCATCGTTCTGCTCCTGCAGCATTTGGTTCTCCTTCCGCAGCTGCTCCACTTGGGCCATTGTAATTTGCCCGTTGCGCGGCAATATGCTGCGCCGTCCGCGTTTCCTTTTCGACGCCGCCGACCTCTCGGCCTCCTGCTGGCCGTTGACGTTGACTTTGATACCAAGCGGCAGCTCTGGCAGCTGATGGTTGGCGGGGGCCAGTGGTGTTCGCCGTATTGAATCCTCCGCCGGACTGGGGTACGTATAGAGGGCCACCGCGTGGGACAGTTCGGCGTCTGTGGGCTTGGTCTCGGTCTTCACCAAGTTGTAAGGCTCGTTGGAAGGCTCTGTCTTTACCAGGGGAAGGGGAACAAAGGGCATCGCCGCATCCAGGAAGGCGCTCCCATCCGGATCTCGCTCGAACTTCAGCTGGTTGGAAGTGGTGAGTATCATGGCCGGCAGGGCGGGCAGGTCAGCTCTGGCCCTGTCAGCAGCCGCCTCTAGCACCGTGTGCGCCACGTGAATGTCCTCCGCAGGTCGCGCGGGATGAAACAGAGAGTGCACCATCGCGTAGAGGCGCCATTCCGATTTGTACTCTGGATTGGCATCGATGCGGCTGCGTTCGCCTCTGCGGGGAGAATAAAGCGTGTTACTTGGGGAATCCGGGAGGACTCGAGGCAGCTGCTGCGTACAAATACTTATTGCGGTAGCTGTTGATGCGCCGGCGAACCTCCTGCTTGTTCAGCCGGATTCCGTGCTTCTGCAGGCCGTCTGCGATTTCCCGGAATATGGGCAGGTTGTCCGTGTAGGAGGGTATCTCGTGCAGGTGCTGGCGCCATATTCGCACCAGCATCGCCTCCTCCAAGGAGGTGTAGTAGCGCAAACGCAGGTGCTTCGCTCCGCTCATTTCGGCCCGAAACTTTTGGAATCACAAAAAACAATAACAGTGTTACCAGATGAAAATTGCTTTCCCCCTAAAAAATTTCAAATAGTCGATATTTCACCCTAAAAAATCCAGTCAATTGGGAGAGCGTAAAAATTGGGAGAGCAAGAGAGCAGGAGAGCAGAGAGCGGATCTAGAGATGGGGTGAACAAAAATAAGAAAATCTATAGATGGGGTGAACAAAAATAAGAGAATCTATAGATGGGGTGAACAAAAATAAGAAGATCTGGAGATGGATGTTATCGATGATGTTTCTTCACCTGTTCGTGTCGATATTTTCTCCTAAAAAATCCCGCCGAATTCAAAAAAATCTGATATATTCAAAGATTTAAAAGAAGAAATATCTAATTATGACGTGGAACGTTGCAAAGCGGAAAAATGTCGGTGGAATACCAGTTTTTAGTATCTTAAAGGCGGGTTCACGGAATGCGCCATCATCAGCTGGCAAAACTTTCAGGCGATAGGAAAATGGTGGGCAGTATTTAGTTTGATTAATTCGCCATTTTAGGTGATTTATAATAAAAAAAGCAATTTTATAGAGATTTTCTTAAAAATTTTAAATCAATCGTTCCGAAAAAAAAACCCTAAACTTTCCCCCTAAAAATTCTTCCCCCCTAAAATTCCCCCTAGGACATCAAAAAACCCCTAAATCTAGGGGGAAAACCCCTGATCAGGGAAGAACAATAACTATCCCAGTGTTGCCAGATGAAAATTTTACTTTCCCCCTAAAAAATCCCAAAAATCGAGTTTTGGCAATTTATTTTTGCTGGCGTTGCCACCTCGTTTTTTTGTTTTGGCAATTGACGTCATTGGCGTTGCCACCTCGTTTCTGGGTTCTGGTATTTTAGGGTTCTGGTATTTTAGGTATTTTATCGGCGCACGGCCACACTCTTCTGTGTATCAGAGCTGTTGTTGATTTTTTGTGAAGAAAACTTTTGGCTTCCCCGTGTTCCTTAGATGCCCCACTGCATTGTGTAATTTGGACGCTGGGCAGACGACTGATCCACGAGGAACGCGAGCGCACTTGGCTGAGGCAGGAGCGCAGCACATGGACTACGAGAAGCTGGCGCTGAACGCAAGCGGAGGCAGCGCAGCCGGCGGCGGCGGTGGTGGTGGCGGTAGCGGAAGCGGCGCCGAACAGGATCCAGGCATGTGCGGGGGACAGGATATGCTCGATGGCAGGGCGAAGGAGAAGGCGCGTCGCTACTGGACGCCCAGCGAGGAGGAGCGACTGTACGAGATCTGGGGCCGCGATAACTGGCGTCTGACGCGGACCGGCAAGAATACCATCTTCTTTGGCAAATGGGCCGAGGAGCTGCGTGAGCGGTTTGCGGTGGACGTGAAGCCGGAGGAGATTCAGATGAAGGTCAACCAGACCAGGGCCAAGTTCAGGTACGTAGCAATGCTCTCAGCCTGCACCCCGATCAGTGGTCGTAATCGGTATTATGTTCCACAGGCAAGTGAAAAAGAATCTGCAGGCGGACCCCACCAGCTATGCCACGCGTTGGAAGAAGTACGACATCATCAATCGGATCCTGAAGAACCTGCACAGGCCGAAGAACGCCGAGCCACTGCCGCCAGAGGCGCTCCTCAATAACCGCGACATGACCCCGCCCCGGGAAGATGGGCCCGCGGACCAGCAGCAGTCGCAACAGCCGCAACAGCAACAGCAACAGCAGCCGCTTCAGCAGCAGTCCGTGCAGCAACAGGGCATCGTGCTGGCTGCCGAGCCGCCTGCCGCAACCTTTTACAACAGCAGCAGCAACAGCAATCATGGCAGCAGCCACAATAACAACAACAGCGGCGGCGGGATGACCTTCAGCACGGAGCTGTTCACGGATCAGTACGACGAGGTGGTCAAGCAGGAGTACGAGGACGATGAGTACCGCTCGATCCCCTTTCAGGAGCAGCTGCAACAGTATTCACCAGCCGAGCCCCAGCTGCTCGAGTTGCAGACGCCACAGCAGCAGCAGCAACAACAGCATCAGCATCAGCATCAGCAGCAGCAGCAGCAGTATCAGCCTGGCTATGAGCATCAATTTCAGCAGCAACAGCAGCCGGCTCACTTCACCAACAACAGCGGAGGCAACAACAGTGTCGTGGCCACGTCGACCATCAATCATCAGCCCATCACGGCGGTGGCCTACATAAATAGCAGCAACAATACGATCAGCGTGGCCACCAACTCCAATGGCGGCATGCCGGCTCCAGTTCCAGCTCAGGCTCAGGCTCAGGCTCAGGCTCAGGCTCAGGCTCAGGCTCAGGCTCAGGCTCAGGCTCAGGCTCCATCTCCTGCTCCGGTCAGCAATCCGCCGGTACCGGTACCTAATTCGTCCGCAGTAGGCGCCTCCCCAGTTCCCACGCCACGAAAGCGCGGTCGCCCTTACGGATCGGTTAATCCACCGGCAGCCGACTCCCTGGAAGCCCTTTACATGGAGGAGGTACGGCGGAAGAACCAGTTGCTCTACGAGCAGACCAAGATCTCCCGCCAGCGGCTGGAGCTGGAGGAGCGCAAGGTCGACCTCATGCAGGCCTTCTTTCCCAAGTGTCTCGAGCAGCAGGCGCAGATCCTGAGCCGCATCATGCAGCTCCCTCAGCAGCAGCAGCCGCAGCCGCAGCCGCAGCCGTCCCATCAGCTGCAACATCAGCAGCCAGCAGCCGGGCGGCCGCAGTGAAACACCTTTCGGACTTTTCAAAACTCATTTCTGGACTGCTGGACTGCTGGACCGCACGACAATTTGTTTCCCTTTCTGGGTCGCTGTACCGCGCCACTTCAGTGTGTCCCGTTTTTTAATCAGAACCACATAACTTAACAAACAAACAAAAAACATGCTTCACTGTTTATAAGATTAACGATAAACTTAATTAATAAATAAATATACAAAACAAGGAAAAGGTATTTAGATTAGACCATTGGCCATTACACAGTCAATTACTTACCGGGTTGTACAATTTAGTTTTATAACTTTTAAAGGTACGAGTTATCTTATTAGTTAGTATATATTTAATGCTTTCGTTTCACCTGATTTTTATTCATTCACTCTTGAGGCGTCAAGACGTGTAGAACGGTGATTTCTTGTCTAAGATTTGGCGTGACGCGTTCAATTATGCGCGGTGGATTCAAATTAAGTGTTTCTTTTCTACTGGTTCAGTGTGCATTGCTCGGTAACACTTTTATTACGGACCCCAACCGAGAGTCGGGTAAGAAGAGCCCATGGAAACTGAAAGAGGCTTTCTACAACGAATATTCTCAAAAGGAATTTAATGGATCCTGGAAAACAGGTAAGGCTACAGCTATATTTTTGTACCATAGGGTACACTGATAGATAAAATAAAATCTCCTTTTAAGATTTTATGCATTCTTACATTAAATCTTAATATAAGACCAAAAATTTCAAAAATAAGATTTATCAGGGTATTTTTATGAACAAAATGAACTTAATTTAGGATTTTCCCCAATCTTAAATTAACGCTTAAATATACCGATTTTTTTTTTTCATTTTCATCTATTAGAAACAAGCAAATATCTGCTAATATATACACCTTAATGGGAATTTTTAACCTTTTTTTTAATACCTTCACATATATATAATTCCCAACTGGTTCTGGCAACTGCTGACAATCAGACAATTTTTTTAACAGTGTACAAGGCTATTATAAGTACGTGCCAACCGAGAATGTATGTAACAGGCAGAAGAAGAAATCTCCGACCCCATAAAGCATATATATTCTTGATCAGCGTCACCAGCCGAGTCGATTTAGCCATGTCCGTCTGTCCGTCCGTCCCTGTTTGATAAACTAATCTCAGAGACTATAAGAGCTAGAGTTACCAAAATTGGTGACAGCATTGGAAACTGTTGCACGCAGATCAATTTTGTTTTAAAATTTGGCACGCCCCGAAAATCATAAAAATCGTTATTTAAAGTATATATAATGAACTAAATTGGTATGCATTCGTGGACGTGTTCTAAAAATTTGAGTAAAATCGGATGATAAACATGGAAGTTATTAAACAAAGTTTCTGTGTTGAGAGATACGTGCGTGTAGCTTCACATTTCCCTAGAAACATTTGTTCTTTTTTGGGTGTTGCTTAACATTTTCCTAGCAACATTGGTCTTTTTTGGGTGTTGCTTAATATTTTCCTAGCAACATTTGTCTTATTTGGGTGTTGCTCAACATGTGTCTAGCAACATTTGTTCTCATTTGTCAACATTTCCTTTTTCCATGTTCATGTGCTATTTAATTTCACCCACAATGGTTTGGGTACCGGGTATCTCACAGTGGGTCACACTCGACTTTCCCACTAGCTTTCCCACTTGTTCATTATTGATCTTTCCGAAAAGGCTATTTGAAAACACCTAATTCTTTTGTATAATGGCTATGACTAAAGAAATAACTATTTCTATTTTTTTTATTTTTAAGCAAATTATTAAATTGAAACAAATTTTTTTTTTTATAAAATAAAAACATTTGCGAAGATTCAGTACAATCGGATAATAAATTCAAAAGCGGCTACCTTATATAGTATCAGTGGTTAGACAAGTCTCAAACCTTTATTTCAAATTGTGACGATCTAAAATTGAAGTTTTCTATGTTAGCGAATCCCAAGATCAGTACCTTTTAAAACCTATCCTTGTTAATATCATGGCCCACCCACCATTAAAAACAACCACAACATTTTTTTTAGTGTAAGTGTGCGTTTTATTATAATATATTATATTATTATTATTATGATTTGTTTTGGTTGTATACAAATATATATATTTTAAGATGTTGTAAAACTAGAATTCTGTGGAAGAGAAGGAAGATGGGCTTTGGTTAGAGACTAAAGATATATGGAAGATAATCGGTCTTACTAGATTTTGTATTTGCCTTTGTGGTAGTAAATGCATCGTCCAGAGAAATTTTCCCAGTTCTGTCATCCTTGTGCCGTAGTATGGTATATCTGTTGAAGTATTATATTCACTGAAGGTCTTTACATGGGGACTTAGTCATGATCTTACGTTAATAGTGTCATTTTTCTTTTTGTAGTCTCTTTCTATTTGTAGTCTCTTTCTATTTGTAGTCTCTTTCTATTTGTAGTCCCTTTCTATGTATTGTCTTACTTTCACATTCTGTTTTATGTATTGTTTGCTTGTGCCCAATTTGCTTAAGCTTGTGCATATTTTAGGAGTCTGAAAAGCCAGTCTTTAGAATTAGTTTCGGAAAAGAAAAAATTATGCAAAGTGCTTACCTTTTGATGTATTATAAAAATATTAAAAAAATATATACCTTTGATTGGAAAGATTCATAATCTTTATTGCACGTTTCTCTTTTTCACTTTATTCTTAAACCTAGCCAAAAAGTTTTTTTTTTTTTTAGACTTGGGGAGCTCTGCTCCCTTTGGAATTTGGATTTGAACTGAATATTCCTGGCATCGTTCGGAGTCAAGTCGAGTTTGAGGCCGAATGAAAAGCCAAAGACTACTTGTTTGGTTATTTAAAACAAGGAATTAATGCTTGTAGCGATGGAACTGAGTGAGCTGGTAATATTTATAGTACTCTTACTATGGCCTATAATAATAATTATAATTTCAATAACCGTCAATAAAGACTTTTCTAAATATGTCCGTCTAGTTCTATTGGCATTCATTTCTGTTGGCAATCATTTTTCATTATTGTTTTTTCCAAAAGACTATATGATGCTCCAACTGGCCATATGCATTAGGGTTTCACTCACAGTTTTTCTTCTTTTGGGAAAAGCAGAAATGAACAATAAATGTAATTAAAAGTTTTGAGCATGCCCAAGCAATACATTCACATGCTAAAATTGCATAATTGTGTGTAAAAATTATAACGTATGGATAAATAAGTAAAAAAAAAACCTTTTTTTTTGTGTATAGTGTCTTTGACTAAAGAAATAGCTATTTAACCGTCAAGTTTTATTTTGAAGCAAATTATAAAAATAAAAGAACTATTTTCGGTTTTTTTTTTTTATAAAACTTAATAATTTTAGCCTCTGCAAAGATTCAGTACAATCGGATAATAAATTCAAAAGTGGCAACCTTATATAGTATCTCCCTTTCTTTCGCACTCTTTAGATGGTTAGACAAGTCTCAAACCTTTATTTCGAACTGGAAATTGAAATTGAATCTAAATGGAAAGTAAAGTTCCCTAACGGTGTAGTACTTATACATAATACATACAAGAACAGGACATAGAAATGTTTGCTAAGTAAATTCACAACATATTTTCCAGTTAAACAATTATTTGAAAAAAATTCAAAACATAAACTTTCAGAGCGTCCAGCAAAACATAAAAAAAGATAATGAGCCTAGATATGGACACTATCGTAAGTTTGGCACTCCCACGACTGCTTTACTATCGATAGAAAAAATATTTGAACACTGCATTAATAATTGGCGGGATGTTTTCTAAAAAATATTTAAAGTCAATGAAATTTAAATTGAATTAACTTTATCTTGCATTTATTACGTGCGAGATGATCTCAATTGACCACTGTGCGTTGTAAGCTCTGAGAGTGTCTTAGGGCAAAAAATGTTATTTCGAGAACCGATCGCACTCTCCCGCTCATAACTTCTCTCCTATCTCCCTATCATCCGCTGCCTGCGTTGTGCCTCTGCTTCTGGCTCTGCCGAAGCCAGCGCCGGCTGCAGCGTTAATTACTGTGTGATTGTAATTGATTTCGGATTCCAATTCAGTTGCTTTTTGGCGGTGTCGCGGTGTGTTTCGTTCCGGACCCCACTTTGCGTGACAAGTGAAAAATCAGAGACATGCTCGACAGATCGCTGCTGGTCGCCGGCCTCGGCCTCTGCTTCTGCCTTTGCCTCTACCTGCCCACCTCGCTGGCAGCGGTCGTCGGACGGGAGGACAGCGGGAGCAAAACGGCGTGGGAGTTAACGGAGGCGCTATCTGGAACATCAGGTCTCCGCAGCTTCAATGGCACCTGGATAACAGGTTGGTTGCTTCGTGGGTCTCGGCTCTCGACTCTCGACTCTCGGTTCTGGGGTCGGTTCGATGACCCACCTTGTGGCGCTTGATTGTCTTCCTCCGCCCACTGGCTATAGAGATAGAGCTGTTCTTTTCCCGAGAATTCCCGCCTCGGGGGGTTATCACCCGGGAATTCCCACCCGCAGGCCGCTGTCTCATCATCAGCGGGAGCTGCGCCCTTATCAATGGACTAATTTACGGTGTGGAATATATGTATATGCATAAGCCTAGTGGCGGGTCTATTCAGTTTTGATTTACAATTGCAGGGTCATGTGCACAGAGAAAAATATATGGACCACCTTTCATGAATGGTGTTAAATAATAGTATCAGGTCAATTTGGGATTCTCCTGGCCTTAGTCCGTCTTATATTTAAATTTATCATTTGCATTTTTTTCGGTGTATATGTTACGGTAAAACAAGGTACTTTTATCCGATTTAAAGGTAAAATATAGAAGAAATCTACTAGGGAACTTTCCGTAAGTTATACATAAAAAAAAATTTCCTTTATGTTTGTCATATTTTCCTGACTTTAACCACCCATTTCACACTTTTCGCAGAAAATTTTGTCCGTTGTCGTGAAATCTAATCTGGAATGAATTACGAGCATCAGCTAGTCACTCGATAGCACGATTATATTTCTTTTGTTATCACCGTCATGCTAGTTACTATAATAGGTAGATAAGGCTTGAAATCTTTCAATTTCGTTTGATTTTGACACTCGTCAGTTTTATACCCTAACTTAGAAGCAAGGTTTGGAAGAAATCCAGTTAGAAACGTAACGTGTATAAGTTTAGGTTTCATTTAATTTACGTTAGCTTTATTTAGAAAACTATCGTAAATTGCCTTTTTTGGAACTCCCCTTAAAGTCCCAGCTTTCACCCAGAATGTTTACAATTCATGATTCTTTTTATATGTTTATAATATAAGCTTTATATATATGAGTCTTAGTTTTTTTTGTTGGCTAACCAAAGACGTGCAATGATGCCATTAATTTGATCCCAGTACTCCGCTTGATCCGCCGCTTAAATGAGGCTAGATTGTTTGTGAAAACTTTGAATCGATTTCTCCAAGCTGACTTGCTACATAACAAATTAAAATAAATTTCTCTAGCCTGGCACTTGACCAAAAATGAATTACTTGCATAACACTTCAACCAGCTGCAAGTTCAAAATGACTTTTGTTTTGGCTAATTTGGCATTATTGTGGCTGAGCTTATTTTAAAGAGGTTTGGAACAGAAGTGAATGCAGATCGGGGAAAAAAAGTAGCACGGTAAGGTAGAATCGAATCAAATCGCTCACCTCAAATGGTATAAGTAATTAAAACTCTAAAAGATCAACGCTTTCTTTATGTCAAGGTCTTATTAGGTAGATTAGCCATAAAATGTCTCTTCGAAAGGTTATTCAAGTTTCTAATAACTAATATCATACAATTTCAAACAGTATAAAATCACAAATTAACTTTTTAGCTGTTCCTACAACAAACGTTTTTTCCAAGACAAGTTGTTTTATGACCTAAACACAACCATTTTAATTATATTTAAATGACTTTACATATTTACACCAAACAAATGTTTTTTTGTAATAAAACTGAGAGGTTTGAAGAAACATGGAACCAGTTTTTTCATCTGTTTGCCTTAATAATAAATTTATTTATATTATTGTATATACATATAGTTTATGTGTGCAAAAGTAGCTTATAATAACTTAACACTTTTGGAGAGGGTATTAGTAATGCAAGGTTCTTCACAGTGGCTTCCTTTCTTATTTAAATTAAAACCTACAGCTCCAGAATTCAATTCCCCCTTTGCTGACCGATTTTAGGACTGCTAAAGCCTTATAAAAATGAAGAGGAGTTTCCCACAAGCCATTAATAGAACTACCATTAGTGACTTTCCCTTTCCATATTCCTTTACAGATGAGGAGTTCTACTACACAGCCTCCGACCGATCTATCCACAAATTCAATGCGGCCACCCAGACGAACACGATCTTCCAGGAATCATCCTTTCTGGTAAGGCATCTTCCACTTCTTTTAACCTTCGTAGTGGTAATAAGAGCGTTAATCCTTGCAGAATAATTATGTGGGGGCTACCTTCGTGCTCTCCTCGGACAACACCAAGATCCTGATCCGGCACAACCTCACGGAGAAGTTCCGGCACTCGTACATAGCGCAGTACGATGTGTACGACATCGAGACCAACACCACCATCCAAATCCACAAGGGCGAGAAGCTGCAGTTCTGCGGATGGTCGCCGCTGCGGGACCGCCTGGCCTACGTCTACCTCAACAACGTGTACATCCACTTCAGCGAGAACCTGGAGATCAGCATCACGGACGACGGCGTGGACGGTGTGGTCTACAACGGAGTGCCCGACTGGGTCTACGAGGAGGAGGTGCTGAGCAGCGGGAGCGCCCTTTGGTGGTCGCCGGATGGCACCAAGCTGGCCGTGGGCTACTTTGACGACACTGACGTGGAGACCTTCAACTACTTCCTGTACGGCGACGGGGACACCACCTACTACCAGTATCCGCACGAGGAGCACCTCAAGTACCCCAAGTCGGGCACCAAGAATCCGCTGGTGAGCCTGCGGGTCTACGATGTCACCAACAACGATCCCACCATGCAGCGCATCGTGGCACCAGTGGACATTGTCGGCAGCGATCACATCCTCCAGAACGTGGTGTGGTCCAATGAGACGCACCTGCTGATCACCTGGATGAACCGGCGCCAGAACCTCTCCTCCATTCAGAGCTGCAGCCACCAGGGCGTCTGCGTCGAGGTCAAGCGACTGGAGGAGCCGCTCGGCTGGGTGGATATCAGCACCCCCAAATGCCTGAGCACCGGCAAGAGCTGCATATTCTCCTACTTCATCGACAACTGGCAGCAGGTGTGGAACCTCAATCTGGAGACGGGAGTCAACAGCTGGCAATCGCGAGGTAATTTCACGGTCTTGAACGTCTACGGGTACGATGAAGCGAGGGACAAGCTGTAAGTAACAATAAATGGTATGTTACTTAACTGTGTACTAACTAGTTCATATCTCCAACTTCAAGATACTACCAAGCCACCCAGGCCAACGATCCTTCCGTGTACCATGTGTACAGCAACAACGATTGCCTTAGCTGCGGCCTGGTCGATGTGGAAGGAGCGGCCTGCCTTTCGGCCAGCGCCACCTTCAGCAAGGGCTTCTCCTACTACACGATTTCCTGCAACGGGCCCAATCCTATCTACATCGGGATCTACGAAGCCGCCGGAAACACGCGCCTGGTCGAATGGGAGCCCAACACGGAGTACCGCGCCAAGATCGAGCTGAAGCAGCGTCCCACCTACCGCTTCCTGAACGTCACCTTGGCCGATGGAAGCATCGGATTCGCCAAGCTCGCCCTGCCGCCCACCTTCGATGCGGCCAAGAAGTACCCGCTGATCGTGGTGGTCTACCAGGGACCCAACTCGGTGCGGGTTACCAACGGATTCACGCTGGGCTATGAGGCCTTCCTTACCACCTCCCGGGACACGATCTACGCGTATATCGACGGCCGGGGTACGGGCAACAAGGGCAAGAACCTGCTCTTCTCAGTAAACAACGATCTGGGGGATCACGAGGTCGAGGATCAGCTGTTTGTCACCCGCTGGATGCAACAGAATCTGGCCTATGTGGATGCCGATCGCTGCGGCATCTGGGGTTGGAGTTATGGTGGCTACATGACGGCCAAGACCATCGAGAAGGATGACAATCGCATCTTCCAGTGCGGAGTTTCCGTAGCTCCCGTCACCTCCTGGCTGTACTACGGTTTGTGGATTTTTTCTTTACAAAATATAAGAGCCGGTCCTAACTCGATGTCTCCATCTAGATACGATTTACACCGAACGCTACATGGGTCTGCCCACGGACAATGATAACCTCAAGAAATACAATGAGAGCAGCGTTTTCCTGAATCTGGAAAACTTTAAGTCCCATGATTTCTTGTTGGTCCACGGATCGGGTGACGACAATGTCCACTACCAGCACTCACTTCTGTTGGCCAAACTGCTTCAAAGGGCCGATATTCAGTTCGAAGAGCAGGTAAGTGACTAATATTCTTTTCCTTTCCTCCTAACTTTACAATATATTCATTCGTAATTTCAAGACCTACACCGATGAAAACCATGGCATTGGCAATGCACTGCCCCACTTGTACCACACCATTGATGCCTTCTGGGTCAACTGCCTGGGCCTGGAAATCCCCGAGGGCTCCGACTAGGAGTGCCGTCCAAACTAGTCACATTCAAGTATTTGAAAATCGCGTTTTGTATTTTTGTACCAATATCCTTTTAAACCAATTGTGTTGAATGTATAATAAATATGCTGTAAATATTTAACTTAAGCTAAGTTGACAATCAGAGCTCGTAAGAGGGCGTCCTTGCCACTAAAAGTTCACGACTTGACTCGTTGACTCTTTTAAAAAAGGAACCGAAATAACTGATTAATTTCGGACTTTTCGCTGTCTTGAATCAGTTGCTTTTCTCTTTCTCGCTCTCTCTTCCAAGCTGCAATGTACTAGCAAAGCGGGAACAGCAGCTTATAAGTTGCACTCAGTAGCGAACGAAAGAGATTTTTTGTAAGCTGCACTCAGAGAAAGCTCGTATAAATTTTCTACGATTACAATTGAGTGGAATTAAAAGAGTTATAAAAAATATATGGGTTGAGGCTAATGTAGAAGCTCTGTTGACTGTAGCATTTTCAATCTGAAATATGCAGGAAGGCCAAAGCTCTTACATCCTTTTGCATGTCTCCAATTGGCGGAGACTGGAGTTGCCATGACGACCTTGGTTAAGAGTTTCATATTAATTAACGTCGCGGAGGCCACAAGGAATCACCTTTGCCTAAAGGCCATCAAAGTCAAATATTGCCAAGAGTTGCCGTATTAATTAATGAACGACTGGGCAGAGTGGGCGAAAACTTTAGCATTGTTTCTGATTGCCGCCAAACTCACCTCTTCGCGGGGTCACCGAAAGTTCTCCATTGTTTGTCCATCAGGTCCAGACGGCCTTGAAGCTTCATTTGTTTGTGTGTCAACTGATTAATATGCGCTACGCTTTCTCGGATTTGCTATCGAAAAACAATCTCCAGGATATAGGCATTAATCAGGTTCGGGAGCGGTGCGGGTTCGCAGGGCAAAGTTTAAGAATCGGTCTCAGTTTAGAGTAAACAAGAACTGCCAACTAATTGCCGGCATTTAAGCCGGCACAGGCGGCAAGCTGTGCACAAGTTCGGCAATCGCTGGAAGTTTCTGGCGCTCGGATGGGATTAGTTCCATCATGGCCAGTGCTAATCGGAGTGTCATTCTGCTCTGGTGACTCCTGATGCTGATGCTGATGCTGGTGCCGGTCCTGGTCCTGGTGGTGGTGTTTGCTCTCGGATTAAGTGCGCAACTAATTGCGGATTGTGGCGATTGCATAATGCCTCGCACAACAAAAACACACACTCGCCCTGCGGAGATGTCATGCACAAACGATGCAAACTTTTAAACTCTTGCGATTGGCCAAGCACGAAATTTAATTTCGTTCCGGCCATTGTTCTTGCATAATTCCTTAATTTGCCACTTACAGCCCTGTAAAATGCTGCGAAATAATTAAAAAAACCGGAACGGAACGGAAATGGAGATGCGAGATATGGCAACAGTTGGCGGCAGGGTCGGGTCAGTGACAACTTTTCCACGCCGCCCAGCCCCTGCAGTAGCCGACCATAATTAACATAAATAATTTGCCTGTTTCTTTCCGACTGAACTGGTGATTCATGAGTTGCCCGGATGCGCAGGGCTGGGATCGAGGGCAGGGAATAAGTAAAAACGTAATATCAGCAGAAAATGTAGGACTTTTGTAAGGACATAACCTACATATATACTCGTACTCTACACCTAGCTTAAAGTTATTTTCGAACCATGTGTGAATTTTAATCTGATCCATACATAAAAGCACAAAATACTTGTTAGTTAAAAATATCTTTATAAGGTTAATCATGATCTCTTCTCAAATTAATATATGTAAGTACCTTTACCACTAATTTACAAATTCTGATTTTCCTTGTATTGTACTAGTTTAAATCAAACTTTGATAAAGATTTTATATTTGGGCAGAGCTCGCAAGATGGGGTCCCGTTTTACTCACTCTCTTTCTCTTCTAAGCTTTGCGTGCAATGTACAAGCATAGCGGTCAAGAGTGCTTCTCTTTTGCTAGACTTTGAGAGCTATGTATTTTTTCTCTCTAAACACAATTAAAAGGCTTCGAAATTAAAAAATAAAAAAAAACATTTTTTTTCATGTGAATATACGGGTTATCGAATGTTCGCTATTTGGATTCCTGCCAAGCTTTTTATTCATGGGTTTCCACCTGATTAATAGGCTCATTTTCGCAACACTTACATTCACTTAAACAAATCTGCCTATTAAATGTATACGCATAGGACTTCCCCCCCACACTCACCGTATTTAAATACAAAGAGTAGAGTTCGCTGTAACCCAACCACGCACAAAATGTGGCTCATTTTCACACCCACGCATGCCCTCTGCCAGTGACGGGTTTTCCCTGGGCAAACCGTTGAAATCCTGTGGAATGATTTCCCTGTGCACTTCTCGGGGCCAAAGTATCAAATGCCTGACACACACAAGATGGATGGATGTTGTGGAAAATTGGAGGGGAATGGCGGTGCCCCTGGATATGTGGGGTTCATTGTTTAACATTGTTGCCCGCATTTGGCAGATTCCCCGAAGATAGAATGCCAGTGTGCCCTTTCTATCAACATCTTATCGGCGCATATCCGCAACCGTGGGCGCGTGGGGTATAATGCCATTAAAGTTGCATGTGTGCTCTCCGGCATGCATAAATTATAATCACTAAGCAATCATGTTAGTTTATAGTTTCTTAACTTAGAATGTGGTGAGGCAGAAAGGAAGGCCCGCCAGCCCGTGGGGCAACCAATATTAAAAGTTTCCGCTGCAGCAGCTCCCCTTAAGTGCTTAGTTTGTGCTTACTCGTAGAGAGTTCTATCAGTGTGTTTCCTAAAATTGGTAATTTAAATATAAATATTTATTATACTTGTAAAATATATTTATTGACTCTCAGAACGGACGAGCGATTTAAGGCAAAACTCGAAATGAAATTATTAACTAACTTGGTTGGTTAAGCATTTATAACAATGATGTGTGCTAGTTTTCTTAGAATTTAACGAAACTGTAGTTTTAATAAATGATTAAATGATGGTTGCCACAAACGATGCAGTTGGTTGCTAGTTAAACCTTGAATATTTTCGCTTGCAAGCCGAGTTTTAAAAACTGTAATGCTTATTTTACGCCTTACAACTTTTAATGGCGGAACGCTGACGCTTCCTGCTTGCTTTTCTGTTCGGCAAAAGGAGCCGCATGAGAATGTGCGCATAATGCGTTCGCTTAATTCATTCTGTTGCATATATATAGCACTTTTCCCCGGTCCACCGACTCTTACTCCTGAAAATTCCACGCACAGGGCGAAAATATTATGCAACGCCTGCGAAAAATCGCATTTCATGCAAATTGCCAAGCCCAGCCCAGCCCGATTGTGGATGCCACGCTGCGTCAACCTGCGGCGGCTTGTTTGTCCTGCCCTTCTGTGCCGCCGGACCAGAGCCTGTAAATCAACGCCCCTTTCCGCCCCCATGACCACGCACTTCGGTGTGTTGCCTTAATTCGCCGAAACTAGTTTTTAATATTTCGAGTAAGCCATTACGGAACCAGAGAGTGAAATATTGCGTGCACTTTGATTAGCACAAATTAGTAAGGAAATTTATTTCTCTTCGCCCTGAGGGTTTGTTACTGCCAACACCAAATATATAATTAAATAGGGGTAGAAGCTTCAGAAAAATTGGCAATAAAAGAGACAAAAGTTGACGCTTATAAACATATTTTGGGATATATTTAGAAAGATTGTAAGATGATGTATTTTGTGCCTTTGACTTATTTGTAACAATATCAAATAAGCTTCAAATTATTAGTTAACGCTGTCCTACAAATATGCATCTGTTCAGCTCTGTTGTGTCTGTATATGTAAGACTAACACACTCTATCAAATAATACATATACCATATAATTACTGCTAAATCTCAGCAAAGTAATTACATCTAGCAAGTCCATCAGCCAAAAACATATTAATGCCATTAAGCAATTAAATGAGAATTCCGTATTTTAGCCAAGAAGACCGAGTTCTGTCACAAATTTTTAATTATCGACTCAATGAATGAATGGACTTTTCGCGAAAATGCCAGAAGCCACTAAATTTGGTTTTTGGAAATCAATTAGATATTTTGTGTAAAGTTTAATTGCTTTTCCCAGGACGCCGATAGACCGAATTGTAATGGACAGGCGAAGGGAGAGAGGGCGAAAGGAAGGTTGTTTTCGACATGTTATTTGAACTTGGCAAATTAAAATTTATGACTTTGGTTTCAATGGAGAGCGAGCATTATTCCCGGGTATCCGAGAGTGGGAAGAAAGGCGAGCAATTAGCTTTCGTTCGCCTGCACAACTTGTGTGTGGTACTCGACGTCGCCTTTGCGCCTTTAAGTAGGCAACAATTAAGCCATAATTAAGGCAAATTGTGCAAAGCCAAAAGAGCATGGCACCGAGAGCTATTTTCAAATAAATGTCAAAGATTGCGTGAACTTGTAAATTAGTCAGGGCCTCTCCGCCAAGTCAGATTTGACGGAGTGACAGTATTTTCGGGATAAGTCGGAGAATATCTTATAGTTATGATTATAATAATAATTATAAGAAGCTTTAACTATAGCCTCAATATTTGTAGCTGCTACAATACGTTGATGAAAAAAAAAAAATCTCATTTTATACATTTTGTGTTTCTTCGAGAAACATAGTAATTGTACTTCTAAATTTATTTTCAGATATAATTATTGAAAACCTCACAAAAAGTTAAACAAAATCCGAATAAGCAACTCGTACAGGAAATTCATTCCAAACATATATTTCCATCAAAAATCAGAATGAAAGCCATAGTAAATATAATATAAATTTAAGATAGAATATATTGCGGAAAAATAGCCAAAACTAGTTTTCTTAAATAGGGAAAGGGTTAACATTTAATTTAATTTCATATTAAAGTCGACATTGATGTGAATATACAAGGAGATTGCATATAAATATGTGTGTAAATATTCTTCCTTGCTATAAAAACGTTATACTTGAGTGCCCCGACCACAAACATACCCAGTACTCAGCTTGCTAAAATCACTGTTTACTTTTAGCCGGTTTCTAAAAAGAGTATTATTAACGACATATTAAAAATAACCTGTTGAATAGATAAATATTAAAAAAAGGAAATCAACGTTCTAGGAAAAGAAAATGCTTAATTTTTGTAATTCTTACCATAAGACATATACATCTAAAATTAAATAAAGAATAAACATACTTTAATTCAGCGCTTGAAGGTGCAAAGGGCCGACTCTAAAACCTACATTCTTTCTCGAAACCTCACTTGAAATAAGATCTATGTCGACTACCTTATTTCTTGTTGCCACAACTACGCCGCATTTAGCAAATTAAATTAATGAAAATGCGACTCAGAGACGCGCTGGCCGCAAAAATGGCGAGCGGAAGGCGAACATTTTCGCGCGTCTAGTGGCGCGAGTGTGTGACTGAGTGTGTAACTGATGACGGCGACGTGTATGTGTGCCAGCGTGTGTGCTTGCGAGTGTCAGTTTATTTTAGCGGCGGCTCGACATTTTGCTCAACTTTGCGGCCTCCCGGGTGCCTTTTGTTTGGCAGCGTCAAGGCGGAAACGCGGCCGCGCAGGGGAAAGGAGAGCAGGGCTAAAACTATGCTGTAATTTTATTGTGTGGAAAATATTTCTGCATGTCGCATTCAGGCCACACACATACGAATGTCTCGGGTTTGTGCGACGGACAAAAAAACTTGTTGACCTTTATGACTTTTCCAAACAAAGTTTTTTTCTATTTATTTCCAGGGTTAAGTTTTTCGAATTAAATTTAATTACTGTAAGTGCGAAGAGACTTGTAGAAAATATATTTAGAAAATCCTTTGAAATGTGTATTAAAGGAATTTTAAAAACAGTTCTTATTTATAGCAAACTACTTAAGATGAAATATATTTCTATATGTATATTTAATATAGCTAACTAATACTTTGAAAATGAATATTCTAATTACGTAGAAGGTATGTAATTTAATTTAATTCATTAAACATGGTTAGTTAACTCTAAAGAATTCCTTATCTCAATTAAAGCAACTCAGATATAATCAAAATTCCTTATCCAACATCCAAGGTTACACTTTGCAGCCAGGATGTTGTAAATTCTGGCTGGAATTTCCAATTTAACAATCAAATGAAAAGTTTGGTTGTGCCCTTGTGACTTCCGTTTCCGGTGTCGGTGAAGCTCTGCAACTCGGGTCCTGTGGTCAGTGGCGAAAGTTTTGCGATTTCCACTTATAAATATCCTGTTCATATAACATCCCCGGCCACACAAGCTTCCGCTCTTATCCGAGTGCATTTAGCAGAGGGTTTCGCTTTAAGACATTAACGCATAAAGTGTCAATCAAAATGCGCCCCACTCACGGCCAGGCCCATAAAACTTTATAGGGCGTACGCCAAACGGCAATATGAAGTGAGCCGAGGCGTTAGAGCTTTAAGCCATATGGGTTTTGGCCCAATAAAAGTTCGCTGACTGCACACAGTGATTAGGGAAGCCGCAGGCATATGTCCTTGGAGCTCTAATTTGGCGGAAAGTTATCACTGTCTCCTCCCAGTCTGCCTGTCCTGTCTCAATTACTGTCTGGAAATGAGGGTCTCCCCATTTAGGCTCTTAGATTTTTCGTAAACATTTCTGTGGCCTTGGCAGCCTCCACTTGTCTGTGTGGTTGGTAAATTGTCTTTATTTTTGATAAGGAAGGAAACTGCGGGACGTTCTCTAAGGCACTTATTTTAAACCCTCGAAAATGTATAAAAATATTTATTTTCAAGTCCTGATTTGTATAATAATTTAGCCATTGATTAATTAAGAATATAGTTCCCTTTTTGTTATATGGTTTATTAACAGTCGACGGTAGAGGCTTTCAAAATTCTAGTTAAAAGTTATGTACTCACGCTGGAATCGTGAGACAGACTCTAGTATAGAGACAGAGACTAGTATCCCCTAATTATCTAGTCTAATGGTCTAATGGTTTACACTTGTTATCTTGGGGACACCTTCCTGGGCGCAGATCATTTAGTGCTAAAATAAAATACAAATTAAGTATTCAAATTTCTGTTAGTATCTCTAAGTTACCAGGCATTTTTCGTTCAACTCTTTTGCAATTGTATATGTGCATCAAGCAGATATTTCTTTCTTCATAATTGCATTTTGCATTATATGCACAGACAGGGCGATAGTTTAATGCACACAATTGTTGACATGTTTTATTCTAGAGTCGGACAATATAATATTTGAAATTTTATTTAATTTTTTTGAGAAATTACTGTTCCATAAAACACAGAAAACGGAAATTTGAAAAATGTATATACAGTTTTTTTATCACTTTTAGTTTGGACACAGTAAATATATAAGCTGAGAACTAGCAATGTAGAGACTTTCATAATTTCAACTTCATTTGAAATAGACTGAGCAAGAATTGATAAGCTCCGATATATATGACTAATTATACCGGAAAATCAATTCAGTCAAGGATATATTAACGCGGAACCATTATTTTATTTATTATTTAACGGTCAACAAGCTAATGCAATGTTTAAGTAAACCTATTATAATTTTTCATAACAAATCATTTGATACCCTTAAAATAGGGATATGGAAATTAAATAGAAAGATAGGTAAATAATTTGTATTATGTCTCGTATATAATTTTATTTGTGCTGCCCAATAATTAATTTAAAATGTAAATGCTGTAAATGGTTTTTCTTTTTTTAAGAGTTGTTACCATGGAGTGTTCTTTATGATTTTTAATAACTTTAAAGTTTAATTTACTCTGCTTTAAGATTTTGAACCCTACTTCAATCGTGTTCGCTTTATGTCACTCGTGCTCAAATCCTGTCACTCAGTTCTCACTTGAATTCGCCAAGGAGTCCAGGAAATACAAAATGTGCCCCCTATCTCTCGTTTACCCTCACACTCCCAGGCATGTCAGACTTTTGGCCAAGGCTGTCAGCTCGGTCCACAGGGTCCCGCGCCGAGTTTTCTGTCCCTTCTTGACCTGTCTATGATTTTAGTGTTGTCCTATTCTATGCCCTCTATATTTTTAGGCACTGCAGAGCAATCATTTTTATTGACATGTCGCCAGAAGTCCTTAGCTCTACCGGGAATTAAAGTTTATCTTTATATTTTCTTTTTATTCACACATAAATGTTTGGAGGAGAAAATTTGAACGGCGGTCAGAAATCCAGGAAGCTTGAATCAATGTCTTTTCAAACACACTCTCGCTCTCGACTGCAGACCAGTTTTATTTTTGCTGCTTACAGGGAGAATGTATTCCAATTATTTATTTCGTTGGTCGCAACTGCGACTGTGGCCATTTCGTGTTATTTATTTATGCGCAGTCAGTTCGCTCTCAGCGAAAATTATGCTGCAGCATATGAATATTGAATGGACTGGAATTACTATGTAGAAAAAGTTGTTCGCTTCCAAATAAGAGTTAAAGCTAAGGTCAGCGAAATGTCTGGAATTCACCGGGGATCTTTCACGAAAGTTGGCAGCCGACAAGAAAAAGTATTTCTAAAAATCGCCTCACTAAAAGTTTTACGACATCAGGATTTTTGTCCGAATGCCTTAAAGGTGTTGCTCGCTCACAGTTCATTGTAACTGATTAATTCCCCAAAGGCTCTAAAAACGCACTTACTTTTCCAATTTCTTTTGGCAAAGAAAACTGAACACATAAATCTAGCTGACACCATTAATTGTGTGTCCCTTTACGCTTGAAACGTCTCCAGTTTCCTTTAAGAATATCTTTATTGCTTTACAATTATTTATAAATAAAGCGATGTAGTGTTGATTAAATAAAAATATAATTTTAACTTTTTCAAGTAATTCTTATTCTCAGATATATATATGATCAAAGGACATACAAATAAATAGGACTGACATGCAGGAATCAGGAAGCATAAATTCAATTCCATTTAGAATTCTAGGCATGGAATATATTTGAAAATTTTAACTAAGTTTCAGAAGGCTTTAGTACTTCACACCTAAACCAAAAAGAGTCTATAAGAAGTAATTCGAGCTTAAGAACTAAAGTTCGGCAAAGTAAACAAGTACTTGAACTTGAGAGAGAAAGTAAACATAAAGCTCTCGACTTAAAGTATGAAGTGTAGTCGGGCCACAATTGCCTTTTTCCAGAAATAGAGCTTAAAATTCATGGCGCAAGTGCTGGAAAATCGGCCGAAATGCAACTAAATGCATTGGCAAAATGCCTTCAAAGTGAGCAATATGGCCAACTCAGGCGGCACACAACGAGAGTGTGGCCAACGGGAGGTAGTTCTCTCCAGCAAACCCCGACTCCCGGTGACCTGACATGGCTTTCGTCCTGTGTCAACAGTGGCATGCGCCATGCGCCGTCGTCCTGCATTGCCAGGACTTTATGAGCCGCATGGCCTGTGGCCTGTGGCTTATTTCGGGCGCCTCATTTCCAGCATTTTGTCATAGCTTGCCATTTTCCGCACAAAATTCAATAAAGAACTTAAAATTCCTGTTGCAATTCTGACCAACATTTTTCCTTTATTGGTCAGCTCCTTGCGCAATATGAAGTTTTTGAATCTAACGAAAACTTTTCGTTGGCCAAAAGTTCTAGTGTTTGTCAACGGAAATTTATGATGTTTTAATTAAATGCTCGTCTTTTAGCGGTTGAAACTTAGTGCTCGGCTGGATATGTTTCAAGGCTTGCAAACATGGGCAATTTTAATAATTGACTCTTTCATGGAAGCTCAACTAGAACTCAACACGAACACATTGCAATATAGCCCAACCTAAGTTCGGACCTAAACATTTGTTTTCCTCTTTGTTTTCCAATCTTTCCCACCAGGACGTGTCTAAACTTACAACTCTTATAGGGCAAAATTTAGAATTCCATTATTTTGAAAAAGTTTCTAGTCAAAAATTCAAGCACGTATAGTGTTTGCACAACGTCAAACAAGAACTTAAGTAATTAAATAATGCAGGCCAGAAATAGATAGCTGCGAAATAAAAACTTCAAAAAATGGGGAAAATGGAGGGAAAGAAAGGAAAATAGAAAACGGAAAATAGAAAAATGTGATGTGACCGCGGACGCGCGAGCGTTGTTAACATTATTTATGAGCCACGAACGCTGACTTTAAGTTGCTGCCAGAGCGAAAAATGTGCCGGAAAAATACTCGCGAACTGGGGGGCCCTTGTAATCAACAAACACGCTGAATATGTCGACACGTTGTGGGAATTTCAAATGGCAGGCAGCAGCCAAAAAGGGCCAGGCCAAGTACAGAAATGCGACATAAATCTACTTTGCATATGAAGATGAATATGCTCGGCGATTTGAGTTATGTGCCGCACGTTACGCATACGCCATGTTGTCGGACAGATTGCTACAAAGTGGAAAAGTGCTTAGCTCCTACTCTCTCAATCGCTCCCACTTTAAAGGGATACTCTAGACTAGGCCGTCGCTTTAGGCGGCTTTAAGCTCGGGTTGCACTTGCGGTCTCACATGGCGTATACGTAATTTATTTGATCCACAAGCATTTCAGCATGAGGCCTCGACCGCGAACATCAAAGCTCGGAAGCGGCAGGGAAATTTCTACGAAAATAGCATTACCCAGGAAAAATAAATAATTTTCATTGATTTGAGTTCACGACTCACCCATCGTTATATATTTATTTCTTTGCGTGCATAAAAAGAAATGAAATTGCGGGAAGAAGGGTTAATAAAAAACATCTTCAAAGTATCTTTTCGTGCGGCACTCTCCCTGGGGGTTTTTCTATGTGAAAAGGGTTCTACTTTGGCCAATTTTTTGTTGAAAGCACAAAAGAATGGGGGGTTTCATGTGTACATACATAAGTATTAAGAAAAAGACGAGGGAAATTATGAATTGACATTAAAGCTGAAATTCGATGAGTTTTCTACTCTTTTGGGGGATTTAAGGAATTTATCGTGGTAAAATATTTTAAAGAATTGTTGTATGTATATTAAAGGGGTTACTTTTCAATATTTTAATTATAATATTTATTGGTACTTTCTTAAACCTTGGCTAAATATATTCGACTCTTTTCAAGAGACTTGTCTATACAAAAAGTCGCTTTATCTAGGATATTAATTCTTCTAAAATGCTTGTTTTTTGTATAGATGGTTTTGGCAATTTAAAGACAAACGTCTTATAATTTCCGCATCGTTTGCTCTAACTTTAGCCTGACCTAAGTTGCTAAGCCAGAATATTGGCAAGTGCCTTGATACGATTTTTTTTCTTATTTGTTAAGGTCTTCATGTGCAATGTTCCTCTGCCTAAAGGAAACAACACGAAACAAATATGTAAAAAAAAAACATGTAAAATAGAGCTCCAGCTGCATTTCGCCACAAATCCCATAAATCCCTTTTGTTGTATTCTCCTCGTTTTTTTCAGTCCTCAGCGGGTATAGCGTTTTTTGGGTTTTGGTTTTTTTCATTTTTCGTTTATCGACTTGTTTTTCAATCTGTTAAATCGCATAAACACGGCTGAGAGAGCGTTTTCGCTTTGCTGGAATGTGGGGTACGGGGTGGATTGGAGGGTCTGACGCGGAGTTCAATGTGTTGCCATTGTTTTAAGCTCTGTGAGTAGCTACACTGAGAAGGAAAATCAATTTGAATTTCAAAATAGTAATAATTATAGTTAGGAAAATAAAATATATTTAATTTTTCTAATAAAATGTAAGATATATGTAGTTGATACTTCTATGTCTTATAATTAAGATAACAATATTGCAACTTAAGAAAGTAAGTAAGTAAAGTTATCTATATTTTTTTTTCTGCGCTATTATCCCGACTTAGAACTGATTGAAATTCTATACATTTATTAGCAATTTTTATTCCGAGTGTACGAACAACCTGTCCCATCAGCTATGCATCGGTGCAGTTGTTCACCTCGACGTGCGGCATTATTAACGCCCTCCGTGCCCAGCAACAATGGTTTACCAAAAGCAATAAAAACAACACCCATTTGTACTGTCGGGTCGATGGGGTTAACAGAATTAAAGTCGTCCAGTTTGTGCAGCAGTTCGACGATAGTTCGTTCGTTCGTTTTTTTTTTAAATTAAGTTGTCACGGCAAAGGTCGACAGCAGCTGCGGCGACACTGAAAAGCAACTTGGCGTGACTGAAATTATCTGGCAGATGCTTCTGGTGTTGTTTTTGTCACTGTGGTGCTCCTGTCAGCGCGGCTATAATTAAAAAAAAAGTAAAATAAATAAATAAATAAAGCGAAAGGATGGGGAAACATTGTGTGGAATGTGGTCCCTTGGCTTTGATTCCTACTGGTTTCTGTACAGGCATTCGGACGACAGACTGACTCGTTATAGACGTAGCGTGAGCTATTGTTCCCTTTGATATATAGGATAAACATTCCAAGGATTTGCAGACATTTGAGACAACTTGTCGGGTGCAAATTTTTGGTTACAAAACAACCGAGAGCTGCCACTTTATTAAATTTTCAAGGCTGTCGTTAAGTTGTTTCAAATTTGATATTTAATATATATTATTTTATGATTTTTATACCCTTGCAGGGCATTATAAAACAAATCATGTTGTAGAAAATATTTTATTATATGGGAAGTCCTTTAATTTTTTTTTCTCTATGTTGTATAATCAAAGCAAAATCTCAAATTTAGAACATTATTCCGATTTCGGAAATATTGTTGAAATATAGCAGAGGTGCCTATAGCCTGAATGGCATGTGAGCAAATATCTCTGCCCAGCCTCTGCACAACTATCTATATATTTTAAACTCAATTGACCAGTATTAACGATTTTAAAAATCATTCATAAGCACATTTAACTCTATTGCCCCCTCAGAGGCTTTTAACATTTTAACAGCAACCAACGAGGCTATAGAATTCCTTTATCCGGCCATATTGCAGCGACAGGGCCTGGCCCAATTTTCCAAGAATCCTTCAAGTGCAATTTCGCCTGCCTTCTCAGGCCCGTTCGCTCGTCAACCCACTTAAGACCTGACAAATGTGCCCAGTACCATTGTGCAACATTCATCGTAATTCAGGCTTTCCCCCTGCAAGGCTCAACTCAATCAGAAAGTTCAATTGTTCGATATGAGGCTTCACTCATCAGCATTTTGCGTGTTCATTTGTGAGCCTTGTTTCGGGCGAAGGGGCTGCCTGGCCTGGCTCAGAGGTTGCTCTAATAAACGATTTTCCGCAAATAAATCAATGCCTTCGGCATTCTGCCGCCTGCCTCATAAATATATCTGGAATAATGCAGAATGTTGTCTGCTTTTTGGCGCCGGGCCGGGCTTCGCTTTCGTGATGTGTAAGCGGATTGCGAAACTTGCGAGCTGCCAAACTGCAATTTGCCAAACGACCGAAAGGCCAGCAGTCCACCTCCCACCACAGGACTCGGCGGGGCCCGATCCTTGGTGCCGCCAACCGCCCATTAAATGCATCAAATCCAAGTCAGTGCACAAATCCTTTTGCCAGCTTGATTTATCGAAGCCTGCCGCCAGGGACTCGGGCTTGGGAGGCGCCCAATTGGGCCATCATTTGCCTGGGCCCCTGCAATTTGTCAAACTTTGCAGCCGGACCACAACAAGGGTTTAATGAGCTGTGTAAGTCGAAGACACGCTAAGTGGCAATTATGCAATTACTTCTGCCTCGGGACCTGGCTAAATGCAGACTTCGGGACTCTCAAATTCCGCTGCGGGACTCGTAAAAATGTATTTACTTTAGATACCCAACCAGACACAACTATGACCGGCCATAAAACATTCCAGCCCATGTTTCGGGCTCAGCAAAAATGATTTTATGGGCAGCATAGATAGCAGGCCGTGCAATCGGTTAAATCTAGTCCAAAAGATAAATGTATACATCTTAGGCCATAGAATTTACTTTCAAGTTTAGGGTCAATCAAAATAAAGCAACAGTGTCTTTGGATAAATTCATACGGAAGTCCCTTTAATTTTTGGTTCTTAAATCAAACACCATTTAACATAATAGAGAACAACTTCGTGTGGCTCAAAAAATGAGAAATATCTAAGCTAAACACTTCAAACTATGTGCTAGCAAAAGGGTCACCACCTAGAATGTCTAAGGAACCTCTCGCCTAAGTTAAACACGTGTAAGAGGAAGAACCTAAAAAGGGAGAATAATATAAAAGAAATGGCAAACAACACTTAACATGCCCATTTTTCTCAGACCCCGAGCAGCTATAAAAATGGTGTCTTGCCTTGCAAAAAAAAAAAATACTTTTGGGTGGCAAGACGTGGCCCGAAAAACATTTGTGTTTACGTGGGCAGGTGGTTGCAAAATGCAAAATAGCCGCAACACTGGAATTGTGGGCGCACGGTCGATTGTGGCCACTAAAGCTCAGACAAATTTTTTTAAGTACTCAACTCCGAGCACCTTGCCAAGCCAAGGGTATTTTTCCTATCGAATAAATCTCAAAATATATTTTTTTTATTGGGTACTTGGATGCCACAGAAATCTCTCTCTATTCTGGCAGCAGTTGGTTTGTAATTTCTATTAGCTTCAAAGTGAATTTAAATATTTTTTGTTCTTTAAAAACATAAAATACTTACTAAAAGAACCTTTTTACATATTTTCTTTCACTTTTAAAATATATAAAAGAATGCATTTAAAGCGTAGTATTTCAGCGACTTTAGAGCCTCGGCTGCTTCCCACTGATGGCTGTTGTGGCTGCTGTCGAGAAACATTTTGCAGCACTTGCGGTCTGCTGTCTAAGGTGTTCTACACGCCGAGCACGTCTGAGGGCTACTCCCTGGGATCCGGAGATCGAGTGGGTGGTAGTTGCTGCTGCGAATCCTGTCCAGGAGGTCGTCGGAAAGTGCAGTAGCAGTCAAGAGGGACAGCGGACTTTTTAGCTCGGCTGGTGTTTGCTGAAAAATTGCCGGCCAGCGAGTAAGCGGCTTAAGTTCAGATACTAAAAGTTCCCTATTTTCTGAAACAAGTTTGGAGGAAGCACATTTTCGGGGCTTATTTTTGGAAGTGGATAATTAGAGGCTTTGCTCAGTGCATAAATAGCCCTTGACCCTGAGCTGGAATAGCCCCTTTTTGTTACCCAAACATTTCTTCTGTTCCCAGCTCAACCATCCGGCGTGACAATGTGAGATGTCAACGCGGCCTGCAATAAATTTCTCCATTTCACTGACGCTGCACTTCCACCACAAGAGTACCCATTCCATGTCCTTATACAGAGAGATAAATACTTTTTAAAAACGGTTTACTATATGTTTATACTAGTATACAAGTTATTCTTTAATTTAAATATTTTAAAAAGCAACTATAAGTATATTCTGAGAACAAAAACATATTACTTTAAGCTAAAGTCATTCTATCATCATTTTTATTTTCCGTGTGTTGCCAAACATGACCGCGAAGCTCTTTTCGTGAACATGGCGAAAGTTTATTGAAATTTTATGCATTTCTTGCATTATTTGAGGCCGCCGCTGTTGTCTCCTGCCACGAAGAAAGTTTCATTTTCGATACTGTCTGCGTGTTTGTCGCAGCTTGTTAGCCTCCTCGGTAGGGTATCAGCCCATCATCTGCCTCGGCTTGTGGCTTGATTTGAAAACTTTCACCCAACATGCTCGCTTGTGTTTCCGCTTGCCATGCCCACATATGTATTTCCTGTCGGGTTGTCCTGGTTAACGGTGGGGTAAATCGCCCAAAAAGTTATCCGATGCGCTCGAGAGTATGCTACAAATTATTGACAAGTTTGCGGCCTGGCTTGGTAAGGGCGCAGGGATTAGGGAAAATTAGTGGGAAAATAATTCAGTTGGAAGATTTTCCAGACGGAATATTTGAAGATACCTATTTAATTCACCAAGGATCTTCCCAACTTATGGGTAAGGCTTACCCTACTTTTAATTAAACCAAGAGAAGCCTTTCAGTGTCAGGTCTTAGTGCAGGTCAGCCTGGACAATTGATTTATGAGAATAAATCATAAATAAACCTCTACTAATTTATATTCTCAGCATATTAAATATTAAACCTTCGGCATATTTTAATACCCACTGTCCCTTCAAGAAAACAAATAGTTACGAATGCTCCGATTTAATTCAATGCTTTTGGTTTTTACAATGAGGCGTATGTGCTTTTCGAATTTATATTCGTTTTCGAAATCCATTTTGGTCCGAAAGTGTCTTCAAAGTGTTGGATATTGGCCCAGATAGATATCCAGTCATCTTCTATCTCTTTATAATAGTGTCGCAGGAATGTTTGCAATGCTCCATTTTCATAAGTTGTAGTCGCTTGATCATTGATTGTGTTGTCATTTCTTAGAACTCAAATTCGTGTTAGATCTCCTTTCCAGTGTTGATTAGGTGTAGGAATTGCTTAGCTTGATTGTCTACTTCTTCTTCTTCTTGTCCTTCTTGATCCCACTGCCCGGCGGACAAGAGTCGAGATAGCCACCGTTCATCATGCGGTCAAAGGCATCCATGGGATCATAGCTTGAGTAGAAGCTCCTGTACTTCCGTTTGCGCGGCGAATTGTGTAAAATGTACAAAAGAGTTGGGGCTAAGAGGGCCAGAGTGCAGGCCACTTTTATGTTGCCTACTGTCTGCTTGAAGTGCATATTATGCATGGGAAACTTGAATTCCGGCGGCTACATTTCCAAAAAAAAAAAATTCTATGAATATTTAAAAAAATAAAAAATAATTTTTACCTTTTGAGTCGCCATTTTTTGTGATTTGTGTGCTTACAGCTCGATCGCAAACGGATAAGTGAATATCTATTGAAAATGAAGTTGACTACAAAGTTTTAGCCTTCTTTTTTTGATATTTTTTCCAAGGCCTACTTGTTTGTTGCTTTAAAAATTTAAAAAAAATACGAAAAGGTTTAGTTTAACTAAAAATAAATTCTCGAATAACTCATATGCTTTCCAAAGAAGACTTTAGGCATTTACCCTAAAAAATGTTTTCAGTTTTTATGACCAAAAATAACTGCAAAAAAGACTCTTAGTCCATTCAAGGCCTCAATACAAGAAAATTCAATTAAGCGAAAAGAAATGAATTAATTTTATGGCTTTGCCATATGGCGCAGACCAGAGGCGTTGTCCAAAAGGATTCGTTTACATTATTACGTTAGAGAATTTAAGGTATTGAAGCATTGTATGATTTTCTCACGTATTAACTTTGTCTCCTGCATTTGGCACTTTTTGAACCCCCCGAAAGAGGCGACTCTGTGGCCTAAAACGTTGCCAATGTCCAGACAGCTAACAAACATTATTAAAGCCCACTCTGGCAACGTGGGGGATGGGGAGAAGAGCTAGAGCAGTCAGGACGTGCCGGCGTTATGTCCTTGTAAGCTGTTTTTAAAGAGCCCTCGTCTGCCCGTGCGATTTATTGACCACTATTCCGGCTCGGATATCAAAGACTCTCTCAGTCGGTTGGTCATTTCGCTGTTTGTACGGTATACAAATATTAAGATTAGATTTATGTTCACATTTATTGAATGATTCTTTGATTGATACGTCTAAATCAAACAGATAAAATTGGTTAGCTATTTTATCTATATTAGCCAAGCATTAAAGGTAAAATTTAATTCTTTTTGGCAACTAAAATGTTGGTGTAAACATGGTTTTATGATGCTTAAATATCCATCTATCTTATACGAGTATATCTAAATTAAGAACGTTTCCCAACGTCGTCAGTGGCTTGAGTTTTACTTTGATTTTTAAGAATGTATAAAATCGTTGAAAGAAAAAAAAACCCATTCAAGCTTGTTCCCAGCAGGCTATTGCTTTCTTGACTTTATACTCTTAGGTTTTTCATGTTCATGTTAATTTCCTTGCTTACGAATTTGTCGGCCTGCCACAATGGCTATTTCCATTTTTTGTTCGACTTTTAGTACCGCATTGTTGTCATGTTTATTTCGGCTTTTTATTTGGCTCAGATGTGCAGCCAAGTGCAAAACCCAAAACCCTCAACTTGTTGTTAAGGCTAATCAGGGCCGGCATCCGCCTTGAAACGAGTTTGCGATTGTGGTTTCTTGTTTCCTCTTGTGTGGTTTCATGGCGAAAACCCTTGGGTGAATCGAGATTAGTTCATATGCGGGCTGAATGGCATATTGGGCAGGTTGGGGAGCTCATAAAATCAATGCGGATAATTATGCCGGGCGACATGTGTAGAGGTCGTTATTGACATTCAGTTATTGACTGCGTCGCGCCGTCCAAGCGCAGCATGTTGTCCAATAATAATAATTATGGGCGCGAGACCCACTAATTGGCATAAAGTGACCAAGAATCGTGAAAAGCGGTCACAGAGCGCATGGCGTATTACCGATGTCATAGCGGGATCTTTGGTGACATATTTCGGGTCTTTGGTGACATATTACCTACCTAGGTTCTAGTAGGAACCTCAGCACTTAAATTTCGGTGACATTCTGTATTTGTTGGTAATTTTTACGTTTGGAGTTCAGATAAAAATAACTCTCTCGTTCGATATGGCTTCTACATTGCAAAAGATTGAAAGAGCGTGAGAGAGGTATGAATCGGGCTCAGGAGAGAGAAAGCTGTCCTCTCATTTAAAATGAGAACGCAAAAGGAAAATTCCAAGCTGAGCGGTTTTTTCGATTTCGAATTATTTAAGTCCTCGTGGAAAAGGATATTTTTCGAACTTTTACTAAACCGTGAACCCCTCAGGAGAACCTCTAACGAAATTACTCATCCGCCGTGTTGGCAACAACCTGATATAGGTGCTTGTAATCTCTTCAAACTACTAAATATCATTAATCAGTATTCACTTTATAATTTGATATACTTTAAAGTGCTAACATAGATTATTTTTCCTATATAAAAACTATAAATGTCGAGAACTCCAGATTGGCACAGATTTCTTGAAACATTCCAACTTCACTGAAATATTTTTACAGAAGGGGTAAGAAAAAGGGACTTCAAGTTTTTCTTGGAATATTTCACAAATTCCTAGGCCTCTCAAAAAAATGAAACACTTCTCCGAATTCCTTCGTAGACACAATCACACATCAGATGAACCTTTTTAAGGCATTCGGGGCTGGACGGTCCCTTTTCAAGTCACTAACGTGACAATAATTCGCTCGGTATGCAAATTGAAGGCATTTTTCTGGACTCTCGCCATCTTAAACGGCTGTCCCGTGTTTAATTCGAGATTCGCCAGCAGTCTGCCGCACCTGGAGCAGAGCCTAATTGGATGCTGGGAATGCCGCAGTATGCTTCTTGCCGTGTTCTTTATGACGGTGCTGGCGCAGGGGATTCGGATTCGGAATTTGCATTTGGCAATTAAATTACCAGCTAACCGCCTGGCAAAACACACACCCTGAGCATTGACTTCGAGCTGCCACTGACCATTCAACTTTGACCAGACCGAGAGCCAGACCAGCTCGGTCTCGGTTTAAAATCACGTTGCATAGGCGACGCGGTGCATTGAACCGCTGCTGCTGCCGCAGAGAGACAATTTCAATATGTTGTGCGCCCGATGGCGTTGAAGGCGATTATAAATATAAGCTCTGGCCCGTATCCTCTCCACCTTCTGGTGCCCTCCACTTCCAGTCCTTCCTTTTATCGCTGAGCTTGACAAAAAGACATGGCATACTCGGGGGCGTCTTCTATATCCATATATCTCTCTGTCGGAATGCCGGCTTCGCAATCGCATGTCGGGAAACTTTGAAGTGGCTTTCGGGCCAAGAAGCTCTAATGAAATTTGAGTAGAATTTTGAACTTTTAATGCCTCTCGACCCCGGTTTCGATTTCCAAATGGTTAACGCGCATAAAAAACTTTTCGCTTCACTTGAATTTATTTTTATTGCCAACACAATTTTAACGAATGGTCAAATGGCTAGCAGTTAAGTTGGTGAGGTGTGATTAAAGGTTTTCAGTTTAGCTAGGGGGCCTTGTAGGGATTTAAGGTTTAATTTCTTAGAAATTGCCTTTTTCTTTATACTTATACCAAATTGTATTTTTATTATGTGGACTTAGATAGCGATAACAGATTTTAAGTTGTCTATAAACTTTTGCTGCCTCCTCTTCATAATAAACAAACACAACTCTTGGAAATGATATTATTTTAGTATTTATTGAATAATTACTAAAATATCTATTGTCCTTCTGATTTCACTTTTATAATTAGACATTTTCCCGACCTGAAATGCAGTTAATTATACTTTAGTTTCCTTTTCCTTTCTTTCACCGGAGTAATCCTCTTCGCCATTCACTTTATGTTCCCTTTAAGGTAATAATCGATGGAGAATTTTTCTTTTTTAATTCTTTGTTATGAGTAATTAAACTAGAAAAGAAAGAAATTAATTAAAGTGGTCTTATGACCCTCCTGGTGCCCCTGAGCTATCGCTCAAAAATAACAAAGCCCCATCAACTTGGCGTGCTGAAGTGAGCTTGCATGGATATTTCTGGCTTTAATTTATTAAGTTTGGGCAACACTATATTTTTAGCACTCCTTGATGAATACTATATATACGAGAATGGCATGCACAGGACCACCAATAGCTCAGTGAACCTTGTCATCCATCTCGACGAGAAGGCGAATAGAAGGCCACTGAACCACAGGGCCATCAGCACTTGACGTCCTCCTGTCATTATTATCTATTAGTTATGGCCACGCCCCCGTCTCTGCCCTTGGCCCCTGGCCCCAATCAACTCCCAACTTCCCCCGGCTAATTGTAAGTTATTGACACGAAACGTGCCCCGGGCCAATGATGATGATGATGGTGATAGTGATGGTAATGGTGAAGGGGTTTCTTTCCACCTGTAGCCTGTAATTATAAACTTCCGCCGGCTATTGCCAATAATAGATAACACTCCCCTTCTAAGTACTCACTGTTGCTAAAACATCAACATAATTGAATTATAAATGGTTTGCTAGAGTTAAATATTGAACGAATCCCGGCGCTCTGAGCTGAGGGGGAAGATTCGAAGGAAATTCCGAAATACTTGGGGGTACTTGGAATGCAAAGCTCATGTTTAAGTTACGAAATTCAATTTCCTTTTTAGCTCGTTAATTGGCGGCTTGTATGGAATAATAATTGTCTGGGGACCCTTAGTGCTAGACCCTCATCAAATGTGTGAAACAGAATCTCTTAAGCTTAATCGCTCACACAAGGCTCTACATACTGGGGGTTGGTGGTCCGCGCCCTAAGATGGTATGAAACATTTCTTTAAAATTTAAGTGATGGAAATTAGAATATCTGTCAGTATGAATGGGTATCAAGAATTTGTTTTCTTTTCCTATCAGATATATGTTTATTGCAAAACCCAATCTTTAGAGCAGTAAACTCTCAAGCCGCTCGACTGTCACGCACTTTCCTTGTCATGTTTGGCTAGTTTAATTGCTCCAACTTCATTTTTTCTTCGGGACAACAACGAGGTTCGCGCCTTTCATTTTGAACGAGTTGCCCCCTGGCTTCAGAACGGGGTCATAAAGCTAAAATTTCATTTGCCATGGAACGGCCTGAGCGAACTCGTTCTTTTTCCTTTTTTCAAAAGCCGACACGACTGGGCAATTTACTCCACAGCTCGACTTGATGCTCGGATACAGGAACAAGCGCCACTTCCGTGACTTGGATACAGTTTCAATTTCGCGATTTTTTCCTCCACTCTCCCATCACTCCCCTTCCTTTGGTATATTCTCACAATTGGTAAATTGCCGTTTTGGCAGGAAGTATTACATTTTCTTAAAGGCAGGAAAGTGGTTGCTGGAAATTTATGAAATAAATACACACGTAATTGCATATTAATAATGTTATATCACTATATATATACTAATAATATTTATTGTATTTAATACCATAGAACTTTAAAAAGTAAGTGGTTTCACATCGTAGGACCCTTTTCGGCCTTAGTAACCTAGCCTGTACTGCAGACATTCTCTGTTGCTGTGCTTGCCTGTTCCCACAGGCTCTTTGTAAACATACGAGGCTAGAAAAACATTAATGTGAAATATTGTACACATTTGGCTAAACAGCTATGCACTGCCAGTTCTCGAAAGACCCGCCCTGTTCTGCGGATAATGTTGTCAACCCGACAATAGATGAAGCACTTGAAAATTATGCACTGTTTTTAAGCTCCTGCTCCTGCACCTTGTTCCCGGTGAAGAAGTGGCAGGAAAACAGGCAATTGGTGCTTTAAAAGAATCAATACTACTCTGTGAATATATAAACAAGAAAAAAAGTAAGATGACAATTTTTTCGGCTTCCTAAATGTGCTCCTTTGACTTCAAATTAAAACCAGTTGAATTAATCTTAGGAGAAATTTAACTTTCCATATATTAAATGTAAAGCAAATAAAATATATATTATTCCTTATTAGAGGTAACACTTTTTTTTTTTTTAAGTTATTTTCGGCCTTAAAATGGAAATTCAGACCATGTTTCCGGGGAATTCTTTTTCCGAGTGCACGGCAACTCATTGAACTTTCTGTGTGGAGGCGCCGCGGCGCATCCCCCAAGTGCCGCCGAGATGGCCGGATGCAGATGCGAATATATCTTGTGCGGGACCTTGGACAAAGAAACTATTAAAACCGTACATGGACGCTATCTATCTCAATGTGGGCTGTGTTCGTTTGTGCTTTATGTGTCTTTGCCTTCGCCAGAGCCATAGCCAGAGCCGGTGCCTTTGCCGTTCGCCAAAGGGTTCATTAGACTTACCCGCTACAACATCAAAGCCAATGAACGTATAAAATGCAGAGAAGGTGGAAAGTGGAGCGCTGGCAGAGCTGCATCTGCGGAAAAATGGCACAAGAGCAAACAGCAAAGTGCCAAACAAAAGCGAAGCAGAATGGACGCAAACGTGACACACGACATTCGAACAAATTGCGCCGGGCCGTGCGCCGCAAAGTATGCAAAGCAAAAGCAAAGCCAAAGCCGGCTCGAGCCATGTCAAACGCCACCCAAAACGCCGCCCACCGGGCCAAACTTTGGCGACCGGACCTAGAAAAAGTTTGGCCCGAAGAAAGAAATGGGCGCAAATCGCTTGTATAATTGTCGATGCCTGAGGATATTTCGGTAGTCTCTACTCTATCCGTGCACATCGGCACACTATTAAAAATAAAATGAACAAATATTTTATTTTGCAAAAATTAAATTGGAAATATTTATATTTTCTCTAAAATTCTACCAGCTTTATAATTTAATTGTTAACTTAATGTAAGCTATAAAGCAGGTGGATCGGCTCGGCTTTTAATGCTAATCAAGACTTATTAATAGCAGAAACATTGCTCATTAAATTATAATAACCTCTAAAAGGTATAAAAAGTTCGCCAAATCGAACTTTATAAATACAAATTTAAATAAAATAATTACAAGTATTCCATTGAACAAACACATAAAGTTAATTAATTTGTTGACAACATTTAAGTCATTTGTCCTATTTTCTTGCAAATTTTCGTATAATTACATTTTAAGTTGAAATTGGCATTAACTTTTATAGCTATTTTAGGGTTAGTTCATATTTGATTTTATTTATTAAAATTTAAATTTAACATTTAGCATAAAGGTGACAAAATATCAGATATTCAGATATTTTTCCCTGTGCATCTATTCGCCCTTGAAGGACGCGTTTGATTTGCACACGCACGCTAAGCGCAAAGTGCTGTCTGCCTTTCTGGTCCTTTCAGGACCTCTTACAATATGCCCCTCTGGGCCGTCATTATTCATTAGACGGCTCGCCCGAGAGTGTGCCAAAACATTTGCCAACGTGCCAAAGTTTGACTTGGCAGGCCAACACTTGCTCATTCGTCTGCTGTTCTCGGCTTGTCTTAATTAGTGGGGGATATGGAAAGTTAGCGGCAGTTTCCTGCCGCTGGTTTCTTGACGGTGGAACCTCGTTCGAATTGCTGGTGCCAGAACCACTTGGCTACATGATTCAATCGAACATAACTTGATAATCACTCATATTTGTTTCGGTTTCATTAAGTTAATTATTAAATTAATATAATTAATTATTATTAATATTAATATAATTAATGTTTTAAGTATTTAAGGCGCTTTTATCCTTAATTCTTAAAACGAGCTTAAAGATTTTTACAACATCAAATTCATTGAATTAATACCAAGAATACAAATGACAATGGCCTGCTTATGAATAATGTGAGAAATCGTTTTCGGGAATAGAAACTATAGGCTTGATTTTATTACGGATGGCCTAGTTGAGTCGTAAATGGTTACAGCACTCCTCTGGCTTCTTCTCAGGCCTAAAATCTCTTCTTCCCATCAGCTTTACTGCCTTGAGCTGCTTTACTTCCCAGTTTATAGATGAAGCGTTTGATTAAATTTGTTCACATATCTTCTCGGTCATAAAATAAGTTATTTCGGGTTTCGCACAATGCATGGGAAAAAGTAATGTTATGTGTGCATTTGGTATTTGAACAAACAAAGTGCTCAAAAGTAATGTCATTCAAAATAAATGATTATTAAACGGGCTGGGAATTTATGGGAGCAGATTTAAAATGAATGACTTGGGCATTGGCTTGGCTGGGTGTATCCCCAGTTGTTGCAATGTCAAGTGTGGCATAAATTTATGCTTTTGTTTGATAATTCATCAAGCTGTCAATGCGGTTGTGAAAGGATGTTCATTTCTGGCATCGCAATGCAGTTGACTCAGCTTGGATTGCTTTTGTTTATATGATTTTCAAGAAGCATTGTTTAAAGTGCACTTCAAAAGGTAGAATTAATTAATTGTTACCTTTAATCCTGCTCTTTTAATAAGAGCCTCTTTCATATTACAAGTGCTGTTAAAAAAGTAAAATTAGATCCTATTTAAGATTTATATTATACTTAAAGCAGAACATAGTTATCGGATAAAGCTGTAGTTTTAAATTCGGAAAAATATGGTAGTTATTAGGCAAAAGAGTTGAAACTATCTATTTCGCTCGCATTGATCACAGTTAATTAGTCGAGTTTTGCTCCGTGGTTTTAAACTGGGGCGATTAAAAATTGAGCTTTTTATTTCTACGCTATTTTTAGAAATTTTCATTTTTAAATTAATTTGAGCGATTAATTAATTTAATTTATTAGGGTAGGCAATTATGATAAATACATTTTTTAGATTTTCAGTGCTTATTTAAATCCAGGTAAACGGAATTCAATGGATCGCCATTACAATTTCACAATCGATTTTGACCAAACATTTTCGGCTGTCCGCAACTATAGTTGACTGGAAAATTAATTGCCCTTGATGAGCTTCTCGTGCTTGCTTGGCCAACCGCATTGACGTTTTATGTTTGCCAACTGCTGGGGAAAATCAATTAAATTTCAATTGAATTGTGACTGGATGGCAGGGCAGTGTTTGCCGGGCCCTTCATCCGGATCCGGAGCTGGGGACAATTGATTTAAATTCCATTCCATGCGCCATGCTGCGACTCAAAATTAAATTTGCATTCAAAGTCTTTGGAAACTTTTAATCCCGCCCTGGCCCACCACACTCCATCCACAGCGCCCTAAGCTCAGTGTACACGTACTTAAATTATTTACCAAAAGCTTGTCGGCCACAATTTAATGCCTCGGTTGCCAAGTGCTCTGCGCACATCCATTTGCTGTCCGCGACTTATGCTACTTTTCCACTTGAACTTGGCCATGGAACTGGCGGAGGTTTTCCTCCGGCTTTCCAATAACGGAAATGCAAAAATCAAGGAGAAGAAAAAGTCGAAGGAGGGAAGGCTTTTACTATTGCATTTTTGTTGTCCCCTGGTTAGTTTTGCGGCTTATGTCCCGGCAAACATTGGCCAATTCCAGCGGATCCCAACTTTAAACACATGCACTTGGCAGCTTTGCCTAATGTCCTTAGGAAGCGAGTGACATTGCGGCCAATCCGCTGCCAGAGTTGCCACCGGCGATTGATTTTTGTTTGTAAACTTTTATGCAAGCAAATCTTCTCGACAGACGGCAGTGCCCCCTGATCCCCCAAGCCCCCACACACACATTCTCATCCAGCACACACGTTGCAAGTTTTCCCGCATTGTTCAATTTTTCAGTATCAAGTTCACGTTGCAACTGCCACTTGAGTCGAGGATTGGTCGAACGCATCGGAACGCCAGCCGGAAATCGATGAACTAAATTTAAGTCGTTCGCAACAATCTATTGTGCACTTTAAGGCATTCATCTATGGCTGGGATTAATCCAATCGATGCTGTTGTAATATTTGATTTATTTACAGAACGATGGCCCTTGAAAAAGATGCTAAATAAACACATAGTCCAGGTATTCTATTATTCTACTAGTCTGGCTATTTTCACACTCTTTTTGAGGTATTTAAATTTACAGATGGATTGGCTTAAAATATTAAATCAATTGTTGAAGACTTTCGTCACCAGTGCCCACTTGCCGACCGATTTGCTGATGTTGAGGTGGCCCCTTTTCCGTTGTAAAGTTTTTTCCTGACTTTTGGACACAATAATAGTAGCAATTTTTAGGGAATAGTTTCCCGTTGCTTTTTAGTCTTTTTTCTGGTTTTATTAACATTCTATTTAATATTTTAAATACTTCATATTTAAATTAAACCTGAATTCAAGGAACTTTCTTTTACTATTTATTGTGCATGATCAAAACTTTTAATTAAATGTATTCCTGCTTTCCCAGAAGAAGAAAAACAGTGAGTGAAACCCTAATGCATTTGGTCAGTTGGAGCTTCATATAGCCTTTTCAGAAAAAGCAATAATGAGAACCGATTGCCAATAGAAATGAATTCCAATAGAACTAGAAAAGTCTTTTATTGACGGTTATTGAAATTATAATTATTATTATAGGCCGAAGTAAGAGTACTATAGATATTACCAGCTCACTCAGTTCCATCGCTACAAGCATTAATTCCTTGTTTTAAATAACCAAACAAGTAGTCTTTGTCTTTTCATTCGGCCTCAAACTCGACTTGACTCCGAACGATGCCAGGAATATTCAGTTCAAATCCAAATTCCAAGGGGAGCAGAGCTCCCCAAGTCTAAAAAATAAATAAAATAACTTTTTGGCTAGGTTTAAGCATAAAGTGAAAAAGAGGAAAAGGTGCAATAAAGATTATGAATCTTTCCAATCAAAAGTTTATATTTTTATATTTTTATATTTTTATAATAATACATCAAAGGGTAAGCACTTCGCATAATTTTTTCTTTTCCGAAACTAATTCTAAAGACTGGCTTTTCAGACTCCTAAAATATGCACAAGCGTATACAAAGTGGGCTCTAGCAAACAATACATAAAACAGAATGTGAAAGTAAGACAATACATAGAAAGGGACTACAAAGAGAAATGACACTTAACGTAAGATCATGCCTAATGAAGTCCCCATGTAAAGATCTTTAGTGAATATATTACTCCAACAGATATACGATACCAAGTACAAGGATGACAGGATTGCTAGAGCCCCCCCCAACAATAAAACAAATAAAATTTTTCTAGAAGATATAGTACGTGTACTACCTCAAAAAGGCAACAAAAAAATCTAGTAAGACCGATTATCTTCCATATATCTTTAGTTTCTAACCAAAGCCTCTTCCTTCTCTTCCACAGAATTATTTTTTTTACAACATCTTCAAACATATATATTTGTATACAACCACAAAACAAATCATAATAATATAAAAATATTTATTATAATAAAACGCACACTTTCACAAAAAAAAAGTTGTGGTTGTTTATAATGGTGGGTGGGCCATGAACGGTAGAGCGGTAGGTAACTAGAGCGTTAAATAACTTTCTTTAGCCCTACGTTAAATTCTAACGAATGTATTGCTTGTTTTGTGCTCAACTTTTAATTACATTTATTTTTCATTTTTGCTCTTCCCAAAAGAAGTGGGGAAACCCTAATGCATATGGTCAGTTGGAGCTTCAAATAGCCTTTTCGGAAAAAACTATAATGAAAAATGCATCGCCTACTTTCGGATGCCACATCTGCTGCTCATCATCAGCTGCAGCTGCGCCGCGCCAGATGCGAGCACTTAGCTGCCGGAACTTCCGCCGCACTGCCGGCAACTTCCGCTGCAATAAAGCTGGACATTATTGCCTGCTTCGCAAAACTCCTCGTTTTGTATTTCATTGGGAAAAATTAAGCACTAGGTCGCCAGGCGATAAACATTATTATCACGATAGAGGGGACCAGTAATTTGTTACAGTGCCTTGGCTCGTTTTAAACTTAATGAACCCACAAAATCCGGTGGCCAGACTTTGTTGACGCCACCTTGGCCACTTTTCACTTAATTGCCATGCCCATAAAATCCTGTTCGCATCCTTTTCTATTTCTTCCCATGCCGAGTGCACATGCGAGTGGTCCTCCTTCTTGAGTCTACTACACCTGAACTACGAATATGCGTATCAGCGTAGTTTGAAAACAGAAGCCCAAGCCGTCGACTTGGTTACCACCGCAGGTGTTCTTGGTATTGAACTTGGCTTGTAGTTGGCTTTTCGTGGCCATTGGAAAACTCGAATAAGGGGATTGGGTTTTGTTGCATTGCGTGTTGGCGTCAAAGATCTTAGAAATCGATGGCATGACAAAGTCGTCAGATTTTGATGGATTTGAAACTTGATTCTGTAAGCGAGCAAAAGAGCTATGTCTTCAGTTATATGGGTATAAGTTTTCGTTTTATTTTTCTATTATTTTTCCAATTATTCTTATGGCAGCTATATGATATACTGAAGCAATTTTTAATCAATTAAAGCAGGAATTTTAAATCCTTTAAAAAGTAAAGTATCTCCGAGTAGTTGCAAGTATCTTGAAAAACAATTAAGTTATACATCATTTACTTTTACTTTTGAAATTATTTTAAAATATTCATTCAGATAACAGGCTTTTCTCCTTGCCTTGGAAAGGGCTTTCCTCCTTGAAAAATACAAATTCAATTTGAACATTAATTAAGTAATTTTTGTTACGACAAAATTATTGCTATAACGATTTATTTAAAGCTCTTTTCTGTTATTTTCAGATAAGAATTTTTGCAAAGCCAACGCTGCGTATGAGCTACGTAATATAGGATTAATTCTTAGCCCAGAACATTAAAGCGTTATGCAGAAATTATTTCTACCTTATCCAGAATATATAATTGAGAATAAATCCTATGACTATTACCCGGAATATTCCTGCAAGAAATTTGAATTTATTATAACTTTCTGGCGAGTGGGCGATCTGAATTAAAGCATCTCTCCGTTGCAATTCAAATGAAATATAAAACCAAAGTAAAAATATTCGCAACATGGTCACCCCAATTAAGATCGCGCCTGCGTAGTGTGAATTGGGCCGAGAGTGAGAATAGGCCAGGCCAGGAATAAACAGCCGGTAAAATGCGCGCCAATGTCGGAACGGCAGCAACAACACAGCGGCGGCAGCGACAGCAGCAGCAACAATTCTCCACTAGTTCAAGTTCAATGCAACAACAAAGGCCAGCAGCACGTGACGCAAATGTGGGGGAAGCCTGCCGCAACTGTTGGCCAACAGAGCGCTGTTAGCGGGTCCCGGTTAGGTCTGTTAACTTGGCCAAAAGCGGCGGCCGACTGGCGACGATTCGGGCGGTCTTCGTCAGAATGTCGCGGCATCTCAAACGAATCGGACGCGAAATGCTAACTGCGAACAGCGAAAATAAACCGATCTCGGCAGAAGTGCAACCGAGTGCTTCTCGGATAATATTTCATCCGTTTTCGTATTAAAAAAAATACGGACGAGTGTGAGTTCGCGGGTTCGACATGAACGTGATTTCTAAAATATTTATGCTAATGTTTGTGCAAGTCAATAAATTCTGAACAACTGCATGGAGATGTCAAAACATCGGAATAGCGCAATGTGATTTATGAACTGAACGTTTCAAATGGATATTTGCTGCAATAAATGAATCGAAGACCTTCGGAAAATATTCTGTAGCTCTTTATTAAACAAAGTGTCAATTACATAAATTTAAAAATTTGATAATTCACGGGTACTTTTGGACTTCTATTTAGATTAACATTTTAATTAGTTTATATTTTTTAAAGATTTTTATTTCAATTTTTGGCTATATGCTTGTGAGTGTGATAAACAATATTGAGAAATTTTAGTTAATTTGTGCTAGTTTCTGGGAATTATTTAATTAAAATCAAAATAGGGCTCAGATTGTGGATAATTAAACTTAAATTCTAAAGTAAATAAGGCAATTTAGAGGCCAACACATACAATTTTAAATGTCTTAAGAGTGGTTTTGCATTATTAAATAATTTTGGTTTAAAAATACATTACTTTCCAAAAAAATGTATACTTACTTTCATCTGCAGAGGGAATCTCTTGTTCGATGTGAAATTTCCTTCGATTTCCTTGTCAAGTCTGCAGAAGTTCATTCTTTTCATATGATTGACAACATTTCTCATCTTTCATGACATCCCTCTCTCTTTTCTGGATAGTTTAGTTTTAAAGACAGCTATCAATTTGAAATGGATTAAATTTCCCAGAAGTATTTAATTAGGTTGTTCAAGAGAATGCATCAGCCCGAATATTAAATTTTGCAAACAAGTGGCTTCACGGTCTGCTAATATTTCGTATTTCAATGCTTTCAGAAAATATTTCTATTGAAATGAGTCTATTTGTTATATTTATAGAAGTGAACCAAATTCGTCGAGCTAATCGGAGATCCAGTAAAGTTCTATGTGCCAAAACGAACGAAATATAAAAACGGAAAAAAGACGTCTAACATGGCGTATACGCAATAAGTAAACAAGTGAATTGTTCTGTAACTAGAGCGGAAAATGTGCTTCAAATAATACCCTCGCTTGCATATATTATTTGTGTTCTTAATTTAAAATTAAACTGATGAAATTTCAACTCGCTTCTCGTACTCCGAAATGTCATCTCAGCTTCCCTGGTAAAGAGAAAGAATACATCAAGCAAAGCTCTCGTGAAATTGTGCTTTGCATGTTAAATCAAGTGAAAAACTAGAGATTCCTCAGCCACTGGGGAGAGACGACATTGAAATAAACTTGCCGAAAAGAAGCAATTGTCAAGACTCGTAGAACAAAGCCAAAGTCAAGCAAAAGCTGTAAACTGGAGGAAAACAGTAAAACAAATACAAATACTCACTACTATTCGCTCGGTCAGGTAAGAAGGCTTCGAGGAATTTAAATATTTAATATAAATCTTAAGCCGAAACATAACTCAGCAGGCTTCCATTCACTCTCCAATGAAGAATTCCAGATAATCATCGAGCACTTTGACATGTTCGCACGTGGCACAAAAATTGTCAGCCTTCCTCCATGGCTTCCTATTGCCAAATAGAACAAATAAACATGATGGCAACTTGTCGCAGGTGTGCCCTATTCCCTGCGATGAGGATTCCGTCTTTGTTTTTTGTATTACTTGTGATTTTGATTTGTGTGTCTCTGTGCGTGTCTCGATTAACAAATGCCAGATTCGTATTTGCACAGGCCCGTGTCTATTTGACCCACCTTTACCTTTGCCGTTGCCACCGAGCCGCAACCCACAAGCCCACAGATAGCGGTTCATTAGGATACCTTTTGAAAAATGTGTTGACACGTGCTGTGAGTGTATGCACATGTATAGGTAAATGTATATATTAAAGTCCCAACGGGAAAAATTAACTGGGAGTGGCAGGAGTTGGAACATCAATCGTTTCTGGAGTGATTTAATAACGAATTATTTTTATTTCCCATATTATACACTTGCAAGGGGTAATATAACACTGATAAGCAGTTGGCAACTAATGTTAGTCTGCCAAAAATGTGATTAATATATCTTATAGCTCTTATTAATCATGCACATATTTTTGTTGATCATGATAGTAGCACTGAACAGTCATAAAATATTTAAAATTTGTGATAAAGACTTACATTTTGTACTTGAATTGCAGAAAATATCTATACATCGTTACTGTATCGATATTTAATAAAATTTAATCGATATTCTGTTTGATATATTGGCCAAATAAATAAAAAAATTAATTACTTACAAAAAGTATAATTAAATACATTATTTCATTATTTATTTCTTATATTTTTAGGCGCTACAAGATTATTCTTATAAATAAATAAAAATTAATAAATTAAATAAAACATTTTTTGATAATATCGGTATATTTACGTTAGATTCGATATTTTTTGATATTCCAATTTGGATATATTAAACTTTACGATATTTTTGATATGATATTGAATAAAACTCGTAGTGAAAATGTCTCTTGTGGATTACAAATAACAATGTTCACCACGACAGCTGTCACTTCTCAAGCTCATATACACACACTCAGCTCTTCATTATCGTTATCGGCTATAATAAATTATTACACGCTTCATGAGGCCTAGGAAAAAATTCGAGGAAGCAGGGAAACAAAACGTGGAGCGAACTCCAATTTTTTGTGCCACTTACAGATCTACAAAAACGCGCTGCTGCCGTTTCCGGCAATTTCCTGCGACTCCCAGTAGGGCGTGAAAATAAATACCCATCAGGACGGTTGCCCTGGCCCTCGTCAGATTAACCGTCACGGACTGATTTAGACGTCATCAGCCACAGCAACCAGGAGGGGCCTGTTCAATGGCCAAAACTAAATGAAGCGCAAATGACAAACATTGTCAACTCGACTGCAAAGGTGTGAGGTTTCCCCCCACCGACAGGCTTTCCCATTTCCACGGCAGCATCAAATTAATTTTGCCATCAAGACATTCATTAGGTATTTTCGGTTCTTGGCTTGTACACAATAATTGATTTAATTAATTCTAGAAATTCGGCGGGGGAAAAGGAGATTTGCTTGTTGCTTAGCTGGATTCGGAGAACTCTTAGATAAAGATATTTCAACAGCTTAGAAACCCCATTTAAAAGCTTAAGCAAACAGTTGGTTTCTTTTTGTAAAATTGTTATTTAAGGTCCCCCGAAGAATCGCGCTATTCACTGAAAAATGCAATCTTCGTCCTTACAAGCGTTGAGTGAGCTGGCCACTTCCGCAAAACTCAGCACACATAATTTGATTTCAAGCCATGACAGGCACTTGTCCTGAGTCACGGCAGGATATTCGACTCAACAGCTCGAGACTGTTTCCCGGAAAACCCATTCCAGGGCTGTGGAATTTTCAATATTACATCCTCATACCTCGCTGCATTATCTTGCTCAGTCAAAAGCTAAGCCAAAGGAGAAGGATATACTGAAGAGGTACATATAAATGCACACCTCTAAAAGCGTAAAAGGAGTCCTATAGAAATCGTGGAGTGTCTTTCCGTTTTTCGAGTGCCTGCATTGTTTTTATATTCATGAATCAAACGCGATATCTTTATTTATATATTTTTCTCCGCGCTGCACGTGGAATTAGTCCGGTGTAGCCCTGGATTTATGTGTTGCTTTTTACGAGCTTCCTTCACAGTTGTGAGTTTCCTTTACGACACAACCTCAAGTTCCGTTTCCCGTGGCATCCCTTTCGGGCACTTTTTGGGGGAATATGCAAAACTCGAAAACTCCTAGTGTATTAGTTTGATGCTGCTATTGCATATTTCACTCGTAAAACACACTCCTGGGGCCCCGAGCCCGCTCCCCCGCCTAGACACATATGCAAATGCAGATAGGCGAAGGCAAAGCCCCTATAAATAGGCACTACAAAAGTTATTGCCGGGATTTGCATTGTTAATTCGGCGGAGGGCCAAGAAAAGGGTGGAAAGGTAGAGTACATTGCCCCTCTGCGCCGTTCCATTATGATTTTTGCTATGTGGGGCCAAATCCCAAAGCCCGACAAGCTCGAGAACCTGGCTAACCAACTTAAGGTATTATATGCATCATTTACGGTTCAAAGACCAGCCATTTATCATATTTACTGGTCCGAGGTCATTCTCCCCCATTCTGCTCTCAGGACCTAGTCCGTCCTGTTTACATAATGACCCAAATAAACATGTTCGTTGTTTTCGAGCGCCCAACTGTATGATATGTTCTCGGAGCTGGCCCCGTGTCCTGTGAGCTCCGCTCCCTGCATATTAATGTGCGACTCGTCTGGGGCCCACAGATATATGGGCCTACACTCAGGATACAGGATGGAGCTTATGCAAACAGGTAAGCGCGTGGCTGCTGGACTTTAAATGCTTTCGGAGGTCAGATGGTTGATTAAACTGCCGGCCATCAAGATTAGTTTCGGTTTATTTACCGAAGGCTACGCTTAATTGTTATGCGTTGCGGTACTGCGGGCACTCGAGCAACTATTAGTTAAATTTTCGCTTTACTGATTTCAATGAAATAATATTTTGTGTTAACGTTTTTTACCTGATTTCATTTGGACAAAAGAGCGTTGCTCAATCAAATTTAGCTTGTCCTAGTCCATTGGTGGATATTCCATCCCTGAAAAAATCGATTCAATTGAATTAATGGAGCGAACGGGACACGCACATACAATCAATTTGTATTCACATGCAGTCTCAGTGTCAATCACATGCAATCTATCCGTTAATTTATAGTTGTTGTTGCCCCTTAAATGGTGTGTTTGTATGGCTTTGGTGTATTTATCTTAAACTTTTAAATGGTTTTTGGTTTTCTGTATAAAATGCAATGTGTCATTCGGTTCCACTCGAAAAGAAACTTAAAGGAGTATCCTCGTAAACCGCAGTAATGCTGGTGTTTTTTTGTTTTTCTTGTGATTCCGCTTAATTGTACTTGGAGAGAAAAAATTAGCAACTCTCTTCTCTACTGCTTGTTTGCTATTGCTTGTGCATTGCAGGCAACGCGTGGAAGAGAGCACGAGAGGAAGATATGCAAAGCATGGAAAACAGCGTGAGAGAGAGGTAGGGATCTTTCCCTAGTGCACGCGAGCTCAAATGTTCTCTCACTTAAAGCGAGATTATAAGAGTGAAAAGCATACATGGTATAATTATACTCTGCTTTCACTCAATATATAAAAATGACCTTTGATGTCAAGCCAACTTCTTCTTCGTGACGGTTTTGTTCACCTTTAAGTTTGACCTATTGTCCCACACGTCGGATACGCAATGCAATTCGAATAACACCAAAATCGATTTGTAAAATAGTGAAGTCCGACGAAGTGTAATGTACAAATAATTATTTTAGCATTTATTATTTACAAAACAATCAACGGTCAGGGTCAAGTCGGTCGCAGTGACCTTCGGCCTGAGGCAAAGCCGAAGCGCGAAAATAAGCAAAGCCACGACACTCCGTGCAGCGTTTGAACTTTCAACTCGGCCAGGAGATACCGCTCCGTCCGCTCCGCGGCCCTTCAGTCGCTCGCCGACTCTTGACGGCAGCGTCACGCAATCTTGTGGCTTCCACAGCGTAATTTGCGCAATGCATTCATTAAGCATTTTGCTCTTTCTCTGCTTTTTTTTTTGCGCAATTTTAAACTCATTTGCATGGAAAGTTGACTCTTTGCCGGCTGCCGAGGATAATTAGGTTCTCGACTCTCAATGCAGACAGCGTCAGCGACAGCGTCGGTGGCAAATTTCGTGTTGTTCAGACACAGCAAAACACAAATTTATGCTAACGAACTGAAATAACAGCTAAGCGACTAGACCGCAATCTCATTTGGGGCCGGAGAAAAAACACAGAACTATGGTTACCATAAAGGGTTCGGATCTGGGCCAAGGGGGCACAACTTCCTGTTGCTAGCCTTAGTAGGGACAGGGATGAGATGGCGAATCAGCCGGGCTATAAACCACAACAAACGTCAAAACAATTTCCGGTCCCCCAAGTTGACGACATCGTGACGCAGTTTAGTCTACTTTAATAATTCTGCCAGCCAGTGAAAGGAAAGGGCTGACCCAGAACCAGAGCCAGAAAAAGTGGTAGGAAAGTTCTTCTCCGCCAAAGTTATTTTTGGTTAGCGGAAAACACGGAACAGCGTCTCGAAAACTTCGCTCGCAATGGCAAACTTTTGACGTTATAAATACCCGATTATGAGTTCCTAACAAAGCGTCAGTTCCGGAATTGCAAGGAGGTAGCTCGATTATCGCGTCTTGCTCGAAACTTACAGCGATTGATATATGTAATGCAAGGGAATTTACTGCTACATTTTATTTACGGAAAATGTGTTGTTCATTGAAAAAAGTGTGAAAATTAGAGGTTCAAAAACATCAGTTTGTCAATTTGAAAACTGTCTTAGTTGTTTTATGTCATAATATCGCTATTGGTTAATGGTATCCTTAAAAAGATTTACGTAATCTTTTTTTTTTAGTTAAAAGTTTTTTTTAAATTCTAATATTAGTATAATCAATATCTTATTTTATTTTCCCATTTCTGGCGGAAACTAAAGACTAAAGACGGATCTTTACCATATATGTTGAATCTATCGTCCTTCATTAAATAGTCTATATTAAGCATTGAATTCACTCTATTTTATTAAATTCAGACCACCGATTGAAGGTAATTAATTTTGTAGAAGATCTATAGCAAATACTACACACAATTTACAATGACTACAATAAAAAAAAGAAAGTAATAAATTACTTTGTTTCCGGCTTATAATCTCACAAAGCCAAATTAATTGGATTTTGTTTTATGCGAACATTATAAACATTGCAAGCAGTTTGTAAATTGATTTTCGTTGCTCATTAACTTAAAGTTACAATAATTTGCCTATGTATGCATAATTAATGCGTAAAACACTTATTTTTTTGTTCGTTTTCTCTTCATTAAATTTAGAATTAAATTGAAAAGAGAATTAAATACATATTTTAAAGCATTCGGGCATATTATCAAAAAGGAGCAGCTGAGTTTGATGCAGTTCCTTCGCCACTATTATTCTGCGGAATATGCTAAATATATATAACCAGCGGACATTGTATTCGGAAATATCCATTCTGTATTGTGACGTGCCGCCTAGCTGATATATTCCCACTGGCAATGCAATTAATCAATTTGCAACGCTCTGCCGTTGCCCAATCGAGGTTATCTATTATTTCGCTCTTCATTTATGCGCTTCTATTTCATTTGCCGACCGACACAATAAAAGCAGGTTGAAAGCCCTGGGAAACCCGACTCCCCCTGGTTGACAGCAAATCAAGCGGTTGGCAATTGAACAAAAAAGGACGAACAAAAAGCACAACAAGTAAAGCCCCATTCCGGTGGAGCCAAGGGAGCAGCAGGAGCAGCAGCAGCAGCACTCTATGATTTGCAATGTGTGGCCAGTGGGCGGAAAAACAAACAAAAATTGGTTTACCTGAACGATGGTTAAAATGTTTTGGATTTTCTGTCAAAGTGCAATTGTTTCGATTACGGCCCGTACCGGGGGAGGCCCATTCAAATGGCCGGATAATCGGGGGGCGGCCTGGGAGAGGGCTTAATTGAATATTTACACGGCTCCGGATTTGTTTTCAAGAGACCGAAGCAAAAAGGGTTCGAATCCGATATATTATTGTGCACGCTGTGCTCGAATTTCGAGGCAACCACAAGATGTCTCACATTGCTGAACAGGCGCTCGAGTTAAGGACTCTCCTCCGACTAAGCAAACTTGGCCCGGAGCATGCTCGAGTCCCTGTTTACTTAGCCATAAAAAGGCAATAAAAATCCAGCACAATCACATCAAGAAAATCACACAGCCCCACAACTTTTTCGGTCTCATAAACCCACGCAAAAAAGTTTCAACCCTGCACCGCGCACACATGCGATTCAATTTTGGCATAAAAAGCTTCATTTGCGAAATTAAAAATGCATTCATTCAATCGAGGCTGTGGAGCCAATGGGAAAAGCCAACGGAACAAGTGCCATAAAAATTAATTTCGCGGCCGAAACGTACGGGAAAGTACGCAGCCACCGCGAACGTCTTGCAAGATAAATAAAAATTAAAGAGCAGCCAAGGGAAGACTGGCAAAAAGTGCCAAAAGACGTGTACACACGTGTTTGTGTGTGAGTTGCACTTAATGGCAGGACAACCAGGATGGCGAAGGAGCAGAGAGGAAGAGAGGACAGGCTGGCAAATTTTAAAAGCACATTTTGCCAACAAAAGTGAGCTGTGGCAGGTGTTTGTTTGAGTCTTAAGAGTTAAGGGACCCTGTAATGTGGTTAAGGCCTTCCTTCTCTGAGATTGACACTTTGTACAGAAGGAATAATTAAAAAAGACAACATTTTAATTTGTATTGGGATTGTTTATTTAATTAATATAAAATAATTGTTGTTTTGTTATTTTAAGAGAGCATGATTTGAAATTGGGGCTGACAGACTTTACTTTAGAAATCGAGTCCTGGTGGCATAACTTCTATATAAGCTAAAGCTTAAGGAATATTTTATTCTTGGAAAATGTATTATTCTTTCATATTAATTAATATATTTAATATTTTCTCTATTTTTATTCATTATTCTTTTTTTGTTAAAAGATGGCGAAAGTACTATAAAGAGCAGTCACAGCCATTTCGGCTTAGTTAAAGATTCTGTTAATTATTAATCATAACAGGACAGATATTTCAGCTGCTATAAAGCTAATCTTTTTTTTCAAGTTCTTTTCTATCAGCACTGACCACAATTTAACTTTACTCACCAAAAGTACTTGCACTTTTGACCAGCAAAAAGACAAGTGATAAATTTATACCAAAAGCGTTGGCGCTTGAAAATCCCCAGTTGACCAATTTTCCCACCGCCACAATCAAAAGAGCAGAAGCTCAGAAAGAAATTACTTGTGGACTCCGAGCTCAGCAGGGGACACAATGACTTTCCTGGCTTGTTTTCAGGTAGCAATTTAATTAAAATCATCGTACTCTGCTGATTACATCAAGAAACAGTGGTCCGAGCTTAAAAGTTCTTAAGAGTAACACAAGTTCAGAGGCCAAGGGCCTCTATATGATCCTGCGACGGCTCCTCTTCCGCCTCCTAAGTGGCCAGCTAATGCCTGGCCATCAATTTTGATGCTCTTATGCAAGCTCATAAATTGCTGGCTGACTGGGCGAAGAGCAAACACAAAATACTACGACAAAGTGGGCCACATAAACTCCGCGAGTAAATCACATTTTTCGTTTGTGTGTTTGCATTTCGATGGCATAAATTAAATTTAACGTCCGCCCTGTCGGCAGCGGAGTGAGCCAAGATGCCAGAGGACAAAATCAATTTTCGCCTCGCCCTCCGACTTTTACCTGCACTTTCAGCGAAAAGCCATGAAGATGGCGCTTAACTGATAAGCTTACGAGCCCCCGACCCAAGGGTGTACGTGCATGTATCTATCGGGAGGGGAGACGGCGGCGTTGAGAGGTCCCCGGTTAAAGGATCTCTGCCGCAAGGACAAATGATTATGAACGCCAGATAGCAGCGGCAGCAGTTGTGGCATCTCAGAGATAGGATGAGCTGCCTGGGGCTCCTATCTACACCTGAGCCAGCTTTCAGCCAGGTGCGCCAGGTGGGACATATTTCGGCATTAGCCTGCCGCCTGTCAGGTGGCAATATATATCTTTGCGATAAGCATCGACTTATTAATACGCTTTATGTATATATATAATATAATGACCATGTTGGCCATCTCAAAAGATCAATAATTAGTTGGCAAGGATAGATGTCTTAATAAATACAGGAAGGATAACATTGTGAATTATGAAAATTGGATTTTTATATAGTGAATTTTAGAAACAAAAATCAAATCTTTGTGGTATTTAAAAGCAATTAAGCACTTACAGTACTGAATTTAAAGTCTTTCGCACATTAAGAGGCTGCTCCTTATCAGCTTGAAATAAAATAAGAACCTATACCTAACCTTCTCGAATATCACCTTCATGCTAAAGGAGACCCAAAACCCCTCAAGAACAAGTCGCATCGACCCTGATTTTCGGAGACACTCTGTAAGATTTCAAGTGTAATAGCGTTCTTGAATTTCAAATAAGCAAGCCGCAAGTTGTGCAATTTTCCGGAAAAGTTTCTTGTTTGTAGTCGGGGTAATCCCCTATTAATTGAATCAAATGCCGAAACTTGGCTTATCATCTAACCATGGCAGCAGCACAAATGTCGTGTGAAAAACTTGTCAAATGCCGCAGACGTGATGTTGTCCGGGAGTGAGTGAGCCTTCGAGGCGTGCGTGTGTGGGCCGTGAGTGTGGGATTCGAGCAAGGGTTATCGCAAGTTTGCGGCCAAATGTCACGGGGGTTGACTTATTGCGAGTGGCCTGTCACCTGATTTGGCATTTCAAAATCACATCACATACCCAGCGGCGAGGCCGGGGCCAACTTTGCCAACTTCACCATATTTATCTCGTTGTCTCGGCCAACGCGTGCGTTCATTGTTCTTAGTCATTGATTGGCCAAATGCCAGTTGTCTTGGTAATTTGATTAGTGCAATCTACTTGAGAAACAACGTCGATTTTACACTGAACCAAAAAATTGACTTGGCTTAGTTTAATAATTAAGTTTGGTCAGGAAATAGTTTAGGATATATTTTAAATTCTTTACAAATTACAGCTTAATAAGTGATTGTCAATTTTTTTTTAGGCTTTTATATATTTTGAATAAAAAATAGCATAAAGTTCAAATTATCAATTGTCCAGCCAAAATCTCTAGGAAGTTATACCCAGAAAAAAAGAAATATTAACATAGAATGTGTCTTTTTACCTATCCCTCCTCATATTAAAACAAATTTTAATTTATTTAATTTAAGTTTCATATAATCTTTAGAATATCCTTATATTAAATTCCATTCAGTGTATTTTGTGGCAACGACTTTATTACAGATTCCGTTCTTACGACTCTCGTCGCGTCGCCTTGGTGTTTGTATGGTTTTTGTCTTCGATTAGTTGGCCGGCAAAGTTTCGCTCAACGGCAGCCAGACAGCATTCAAAATAATGAATGGCCGAGAGCTGTTTCTGTACGGCTCTTGTTTTTTCAAGTGCTTGATTAATTTTCCAGCAAAAAGTTTTCCACACCCGACCCCAGGGCCCCCACTGCCCCCGTCTGGCCATCATAATTATAATGTAATATTTATGCGGCTGCCCGCCGACCGACACTTGAGTATGATGAATGGGCCGCAACATATTTTCATGGTCCGCCCCGGCCATTGTTTCAATTCGTATCTTTAGTTGTGGTCCTGCCTAATTAATGAGGCCCAGGCTGCACAGAGCACTGAGTCTTGGGGAAATCTCAGGGCACTCGAGCGTGTCTATCCTATTTTCTCCGGTATCCACGGCCTACAAGTGTCGTAGCCTCCGGGAATTCAGCCCTTAATGCTGCTTTTGCCTGTCACATTAGGGCTCGTTTAGAACCAAGTCAGGTGAATTTTGCGGAAATATTTCCCATAAAAAAAGGTGAGTGCCTATTACTCTTCAATATGAGATTGCTCGATTCACAAGGTGTATTTTACGGGATTGAGGTAGGCCTGTTGCCTGTTGCTTTACTAGGTAAATGTTGCCTAAGCAATAAATAATGCCATTAAAGTAATTGCTCAGCCCTTGTCATCTTAAATATGTTTTGCTTATAAAAACATTCTAATATGAAATTATGTACTTGTTTGAGGAAGTTCTTGAATAGACAAAATTACAACAAATAAGTATCTGGTTAGTTTTCGTAATTTCAAGAGGTGAGAGGAAATAAAGCCTTTTCCTCTAAGGGAACCTCTTTTATAATCTTAAATGTAAGGTCTTTAAATTCCCTTAAACGTCTGGACGCAGAAACTATTAAAATCCAAGCCAGTAATAAGGGAACACTCTGATGAAAAGTGGAGCACTACGTGGGCTGGCCATTTGGGCAGTTTCCACTCAAATAAGGATTTATTGCTGCTTTAAGGCTCAGTTCTGGTTTCCATTTCCGGTGCTTGGTGTATGGAAACGCATGTGCACGGCAATGCATTTCCAAATGAATTTGTAATTTATTTCTTTTGTGGTTCATTTGATAAGGCGGAGGATCGGAGGAGAAGCCCCAGAGATTTACGACATTTTTGGGGGTTGAGCCCAAGGGCCAGGGCAGGGTGACAGCCCCTTTGGCACTCAACAGGCCAAGGTGCAGCTGTGTTACCTCAACCTTCCTCGTCCTCGTTCGAAAACCAAAATCTACCATCTCCTTACATAAGCCCAGCTCGCACGCTGCTTGCCCTTTTGTTGGCGTATATAGAGGGAAATTGCAGCTTGTGGCCAATTTCTATTTTGTGGTTTTTTTCAAGTTGCCATTTGCATTTTAATTTAATTGGTGCGAGTAGTTAGGGAGGGGCGGGGCTCCAGAGAATACAATTCGCATTTGAACCTGATTTCGGTTTAGGATTAAGACGCAAATTTTCTCAATCGTGGGCCTGTTTTTGGGTCCTTTGGGATTGAAAGTTTTGCTCATAAAAGTGCCACGTTATGGAAATATTTAATGAATTTTAAAGTGACCTCCTCTTACTGCGAAATTTGAGGACTAAGCCCTTCGTCCATATCGCTTTCATTTCCGCCCTTGGGTTTCCAATTTTCTCGCGCTTGTCACGACCCCACACCAACTCATATGTAAGCACTTAAAATAATAGTGTTATTGATTTACCAATAAATATTCTATTAAGGATTTAGCTTCCGTTTCCGGTTACCGACTTAGTCCTCAACAATTTTCGATAGTTTCCTATTTAAGAAAATATTTAAAAAGAAGTTTAAGCTTATTATATAATAATTAATGTTTTTTTGAGAAACGTGATGTGTTGGAATTGTTCTAAAATAAGATACGTGTTCAGAAAAATACAAATATATTCGGATTCATCTTATTCTCATCAAAGAGTAGGCTATTATATATTTTTATCGATTTTTTTATAAAGTTTATAATGATTTGTAACTTTTTGAGAATAGTTATGTGATAATTTTTTTTGCGTGTAATCCCCGAAATTCCCCTCAGGCCAAAAGTGACTCCAGTCAGCCGCGAAATTTCCAGTGGGCACTTTTCAGTTGGGAAAACTTGGTGCTAGCGCTGCGAGTGCCGCGAGCAGGCGCCGAAAACTTTGCATAATCTTCGACCAATCCGGCTGGCAGAGGCCTCTTCTCTCCTCGTGAATGCCCGATATCCGCGGCGGCGCCTGCCATAAATTATTCGATGTCGATGTCGGAACCGGAGGAACAAGTTGAATGCAAATTTAATGAAAATTGTCGCGCCAAGACGGTCGTCAGTGCCTGGCAGCTTAAGCCGTTTTGCCGGATTCCTTTGGCCGCCACCCGAGAGCCACATAAATTGCCCTGGCCCCCATAAATATGCAACCCGAGCTGCCGGCGGCCAGCGGCAGTTGTTGCAGCATTTTTATTGCACAAATTGCCCGCAATCGAGACGATGTTGTCTGCTAAATTGGCTTCCAATAACGTGGTCCGGGACCGAGTCCTCGTCCGAGCCCTCTCGCCTTTCTGATCCTTTGCCTGGCAGACAAACAAAAGTTCGCATTGCATATTTTTGGCTAACAATGCCGCGGCCACCCAAAGGGCGAAAGGTGGCCAGGGTCACGGAGCATGTATTCCGGCAGCCGGAGCGTGAAACCAAGTCGTGGGAACGCATTTTTCCTGTGCCACCTTGAGAGCGGTGTCGCCTTGCATAGTGTTGGCCCCGGAATCGGTGGTGTAGATGTCCTTGCTTTTGTCCGGACGAGAGAACGTTTCTGGGGTTCAATTTAATGTAATTTAATCATGCTTTAAAATTGAGGAAATTTATTTGGTAGACATTGAAATAAATACGAAAACATATCCTAAAAATATAATACATTGTGTGAATTTAGTTAGATATTTTTAATTAGCGTCAGCTTAAAGGATATAATTTGTGTCGGAATAATTCTCTATTTATTTAAATATAATTTCCAAAAATCCATTTGTGCTAAATATATAGTGAAATCTTTTTAAATCTTTCCTATTAGTGTTTATATAAAGAAACTCATGCATTATTGTTAAATCTTATATGGATTTTATAAGTAATTTGAAAAAAGGGTTTTGAGCTATATAATCGAATAGAATACGGTTTTTGTTCATAGATTCCTATAAACAATTGAGTTCCATTGTCCAAATTTATTTTTTATTTCATGATTGCCCTGCCAAAAATATCTATAAAATAATTCCCACAACTTTCGGCTTAAAGCCACATAGGTTTCCAATGGGCCTTGCCAATCAGCTTGAAAGCAGCTTTGCCTGCCAAAAGCTGCATTCAATTTCGTAGCTCGACTTGCCAAAAAATTGAAACGTTCTACAGGAAATAAATCATGGTTATCATGAGTGCCTCCCCGCCCTGTCCCAGTCCCTCCCAGCTCCTTTGGCCGCTGTTACTCACATGTCCTGCGATGTGGACAAGGGTGGAAAGGCATTTTTCACTTGGCTCTTGCCGGCACACTCAATTACCACTTAATGTCCTTACTTCAGCACAATTTACGCAAACATTGGGCCTGGCCGGGAGAGTGGCTGGCAGATAGGAAAATGGAACCAAAAAAGCCAGCTCGAAACGAACTGCGAACCGAATGCCGAATGCAACATGCATTCACATTCTGCAATTTCTGCCGCTGTTGCTTACCCAACAAAAAGGGCAAAATATTATTCTTGTGCAATTTGTGCCCCGCTGTGTGTGTGGGCCAAGTTGTAATGACTTTTTATTCTGGTTAGCTGGTAAAAGAAAATTACACAAGTTTTTTGGCAGTTCTGTAGGTTCTGTTTTTGTTTTCCAGTTGCAGCTGACTTTTAGCGTGATTTCTTCCCATTAAATTCACTGAACAGTGAAGCTCTTACTTTATAAAACAGAGCAAAAAGGGCACAAAATTTGCATGAATAAATAGCATTATTAAGCTTAAAATCACATGAGTTTTAATAACAGAGAAGCTTGGTTTTCTAAAAAATAGGCTCTATTATTTTATTTACATTTTACAAACTTTCTAGGTAAACTAAATGTCTCCTAATAATACCATTTTAAAGTTTTCTTCCTAACAAAACGACAGCTTAATACGGAATCAAAGCGAGTATTGTCACGTCTCCGGCTTATTTCGACTCGGGAAACCCTCGAGGGGAATCAACACCGTCGGTGAGGAAGTCTTCATTGCACTTGCAGCTGGTTTTTAATTAAATCAGTATCTGGCAAATCAATTTAGTCGCTTAAGCCCCGGCCGACGTCAGTTTTCATTTGTCGCCGGCTCAGAGCTCCTTAGCTCCTTAGCTCCTTGGTGGCAGGCATCCGAGCCAACTCCGACCCACTTGGCTCATTAAAGCGCCAAACAATTTCCGTTCCGGAAGTCGTCAACAGCGCGACAATCTGTTCCCTCTCCCGGAATTTTCCCCACCTCTTTGCAGGTATTTTAAATGAAAGAGGAGAATAAAGGGAGCTAAACGAATAGCCGAGCAGGTAAAACGATTATATGTAAAGTGCCAGGGACTCTAACGTTTGGAATTTACGATGCAATTCCGCTGGCAGTTCTTTAGCCGCCTCGCTGGCTATTGTTCCAGGAGAGGAATTGCATTCGGAATTCGAGTAGCTATTTGCTAAAATAAATTTAACGCGTTTTCATTTATGGGCGAGAACAGTACAAGTGAATGAGATTAACAAAGGATGCAAAAAGAGTTGGGTAGTGGGTGGATTTTTCTGTATTTCAGTGTTTGTAATAATATAAATTTATCAGCTAAATTATACTAACATTATAAATACCATCTACATTATTTTACCTAAATTCGTTTAAGAATACTCACAACATTTTTAAACTCAATTGTTACGATTCCGACTCAAAATCGAAACCACCAGATTCAAAGTCCAGCTTACTACCCTTCGCTCCATAAAGGTAAATCAGAGCTCTGTGTACATCAGATATCCAGTCTAAAAGTTGAAACCACCAACATGCGGAGTTAAACGACTTTTTAAGGGCGAAAAACATTTACCAATTAGGGTCCTGATGTTTTTTCGCTCGAGGGATCCTCATAAAAATATTCATAAAAATAACAGTTAATATTTGCATGGATGGGCAAAGTGGTCTGCGGTGGGTTAGGGCAAGCCATTAGACAAATATGCAATTCGCCATTCAAACTAATTGCAATGTACACACGGGGGAGATATAGATATGCGCACATAAAGTATAGGTATAGTATGCAGACATCATGTAAATGCTAACCACACAAGCGGGGAAGAATGCGAATGGCAAATGTCAACACTGCCAACAATCACGTTTAAAAGCCAAACAGGAATATGAAAAGTGAACACTTAAAATTACAGGCATTAAAAAAGTGGCCCAATGAATAAAGTCGAAGCATTAATGCACTACTTAAGCTACACTGAATAAACAGTTAAACCGTTTGCTTAATTTTTTTTAGGATTTATTAGCTTATCTAAGTATAATTTAAATTTAACCTGACACTTAGACAGTCGTTTTCTGCCATTTTCATCAATTTGTCAGCCATTGAAGCCCACAAAGCGAAAGCAAAGGGGAATCTCGTGCACAGTTGCGTGATTGAAAGGCAATTTGAGGCGCAGTCTTGCTGAAAGAATCTATATGTACTCGGCAAAATATTTAAAAATTATTTTTCTGCGGCCATATGCAATTGACATGCGAGGAGCCTTCTGTGTGTGGTTGTGTGCTGACTGGGGTGTGGTGAAGCGAAGATTTTGTTATTCGCAAAGTGGGAGGTAAATGCGTATCGTTAAATCCAATGGCATTTCGACCTTCGCATTTTTTCCGTCAACATTTAAGGTCACAGAATACTTGTCTAAAGCATTTTCATATTTTTAGGGTACGTGAAGTCCTTTGGCCTTGTCATGGAAATTCAATAAAATATACTAATGTCTCGAAATTTTAATAAAAATAAGTTTGCGTGAAAGTTTTAGTTTGTAAGGTTTATTTCGCCTTAAGTTTTAATAGCAAATTGTGGCTCAAAACAAATTTGAAGTTCGATTATTAGATTGATTGGATATAGGATACATTTTCATATAAATATTTTAATAAATTCTAAAAACTTGCAACAATATTAGTTTGGTCGCAGCGTGTGTCGGCCCAAAAGCACTCAAGTAAACTTTTAAACCTATTTTAGGAAGGCTAAATTGATAACCAGGTGGAATATCTCCCATGGACTTGTGTCGAGTGCAGCCCCTTCAATCCGCCTCCAGTCGCTGGCGATGACACGGGCTCAAGGAGCATGTAATATCACTTAAACGCAAACTAATCCCGGTGTTGGGAGCCACCTTTGCATCTGCAGGTGCAACTGGATGTGCACATTTGCATCCGCCTGTGCCTGCAGAGAACGGCAGCAAACAAGGTGGGACGAGACGACAAGAAATCGTGTGTTGGCTGGGGATGGCACTACAAATAGGTGTTTGTTCGGGTGAAAGTTCAGGTGTAACCTGCCCTGGTTCAGACATCTGCATTTGACATCAGTGGCAGTGGGTTGTTGTCGGGATCCAATGCCGAACTATGACGGAAGAAACTGCTGACACTGAGAAAAATGGTAATTTAACTGTAAGAACTGTAAGAACTACAAATGGATTTAAAATTCAACCGATGCCCGAACCCACTTTATATAAATAAAATATATGGCATTAACTTTACAAAAGAGTTGGAAATTAATGCGACCTCACTTGGTCAACTCAAAATTACCAAAAACCAATTTACCATCGATTCCTTCTTCCATTACCTGGTCGTAGTCCTGGTCTAGTTCTTCCTCACGTAACAGCGGGGTCTTGTCCAGCTCATTAATAATAATTTGCGGCAGTTAAGTGCTTCCGTAATCACTGTTTGTGCAGTTTGACCCACATCGCAGAAACTTTTTCCGGAAGGATCCTGCCTTTGGCTTTGTGTTTTTGAAGGGTCGCACTTCACCGTATTGTTCTGACTTCTCTTTCAGTGCCGCCTTTTCTCAGAGGCTAGTGTTTGCGTTGCTCAGATTACCGCCTTTAATAGAGCATTGCTCATTGAGAAACTTTGACTGGCATTTATGAGTATTTATTTGATGGCTCAAAGCTGCGATTTTTCTTTTGATTATTTATTTGATGGCTCAAAGCTGCGATTTTTCTTTTGGGTTCTTTTGAGATGTCGAATTGTAATGAGGTTACGTTTAATGTGTATAAATCAGAGCTCGCAGGAGGGGGTCCCGTGTAAACTAGAAGATCGAAAGAGAACGGTTGCCAGCGGACCCGAGTTAAAAGGAAATTAAAGCTACCGTAAAGATTGGGTCTTTCCTTTTGCGTTCTCACTTTAAATGCGAGAGGAATTTTCGATCTTTTGATATCGTTGCTTTTCGGATAGATCTTTGCGGACTTGTGCTTTATCTCTCTCCCGCTTCCTCTTTTCCGCTTTGCCTGCAATATACAAGCAAACCAGCAATAACAGCTTATAGGTTTAGGTAATATAAGTTAATTGCACAGATCGACAATGAAATCTTATCTTTATAGTTTAATTCAGGCAAAAGTCAGAACAACATTTCGAAGTGTTCCATTTTTAGGGATATTATAGTCAATAATTTACGTATCATTGCTCTTAGTGTACTCTGGCATCCTTCGGTAATCGTTAAAAGTTATAAGCATCAAGGCATTAAACCGAACTTATCTGTTTTCTCAACCTTCCCAGTTGCCAATTAAACTGTCAGAAAAGTTTTCTTATTGACGGCCTGGCATTTAAATGCCGACAGTTGACATTCCCGAAGTCTGCCGCCTTCATTATAGTGGGAACTGTTTATATAATATTTATACTGCGTGCATGATACACATGTCTCACTGCGGCAAGTTTATAATATCTGGCCGTGGCGATTCAGCAGTGTTAATTACTTGACAGTCATTTTGTTTGCGTATGTTTGGCGTAGTGTGTTCGCATGCGAGTGTGTCTATTAATTAGAGCACGTACACAAACACAGCGAGCAATAATCAAAGCTGTGAGCAGACGGCGGGACGGGACGAATGCGATGATATTGCCAACTGCACTCGCGTAATTAGCAACAGCGAAGTGCATATTAAAACAAGAAAAGAACGCGACTATAGAGTGTCCCGACTATGAGATACGCGACCCATCATAAAATAATTAAAAAAATATACATTTAACATTTAAATGTTTATAAAAAAAATTCCTACGTTTATTATAAACTAAGCATACGCTTTTAATATTAATACAATTCAGCAGATCATAGATTGCATATCCTTGCAGTTTCAATTTAGATGAGATTTATAATGCATTTTTGCCAGTAGTTTAAAAATGAAAAAAAGATAGGTTATTTTTACAGCCAACGAAATTTTATTACCTAAAGGGGAATTATTAATTTATTTATTTGCTTAACTAAATCCTACAAATTTTAATTAATTTTCTAACTGATATTTTACCAGGCTTTAATTTTTAAAACACTGTTATTTATACATAAATAATTTTAGTTTTGTTGATAGATTTTACATACATAATTAGAATACGAACATAAAAGAAAACAGAATAAATATATTACGAGCTTTATATGTATTTACTTAAGTTAGAGGTTTATTCGCTTTGTATAATATTTTAGTGCGTTCCGGGCTTGTCTATTTATTTATTGGCTGAAACAGAACTAATACATAAAACCTGAGAGACTAGTTTTCATTTCAAAAGACAGACGGGCTAGATCGATTTGTGTGGTGATGCTGATGCATTTACATACGCGATATGGGTCTACTACATTTTGGACTAAATAAATGTTCCTTAAATTCCTTTAATTAGTTGGTTACATTTTGTATTTAATTTTCAAATAAACAAACAGAGAAACACATGCCTGAATGGGACCGCAGTTGTAGCCAATCAAGATAATTATTTTAAGAACTCCCTTTTCCCCTCTTATACCTTCACGGTATACCCTCAAGCTCCTCAGTTACTGGGTAAAAACATCAGTTAGACGGAGAGCTACTGATAGGGAGGACGGGAACAGGGAGACCGGAGTATTTTGCGCGCGTGGCAAATGGCAAATCATAATTTCTTTTTGGGCACGATGCGAGCGTTCATTTCGCATTGGCAGACAAATGTTTTAATTATGCTCATTATTAAAGGCGGCTTAATTAAAAAGTCCACTTGAGGCTCGAGCAAACAGGGGCGGGCAGGAGCACCCGTGGACGTCGGGAGCAGGATGTCACCACTGGGTCCTGCTGTGGCAGGAGATGTGCTGGCGGGACAGGTTTAATTGCCACGCCCCAAAGTGGGCTTGGGACGTGACTTTGCAGTTAATGAAGTGAAGCTGGCTCTCTGGTAAGGGGCAAACATTATCGATGTGGCGAAAGGATCCCTAATTGCAGCAAAGTGCGCTTCTATAACATAGTAGCAAAAGTATCTAAAACATATTATTGGTACATCATTATGAATAAATATATGTCACTATGCAATTTCCTAGAACAGGAACTAGTAACTGGTTAATGCCGCCATTCCACCAACTAACTCCCTCACTCTCCTCTTGTCCTTGCAGCTGCACCCACTTTTAGTGGCATGAGGACCCGACGGCACACACAACCAGCGAGTCCGACGACTATGATGATGATGACGACGATGTCCTGGCCACAGGAAGCGGAAGTGGGGCGGAGACAGGGGGCAGAACAACATAAACAACGAAGGCAGAATGACAGGCCAAACATATCAGCGGCTTACGACGATAACAACGATAACCACGTTAATGGCGATGGCAACCACCACGGGGAAGCGCATAATCAAAGCAACGCCAGCCGGAGCAGCCCTTCGAATTTTAGCACTTCCGCATTACGACAGCGGGAGCCACCGCCACCGCCACACCCACTTCCACTCCCACCCATCAGACCCCACTGCTCCCGCTGGATAGTTGTGCTCTTGGTGCTGGCGACTGGCGTTTTGACGGCGTCGGCCACCGACCCCAGCCCCACATCGAGCTACCCCTCCAATCCGTCCATCAATGGCAGTGGCACCGATTACGCATTACTCTATGGCGACTCCACCACCTCTTTGGTACCGACCCAGGCCACGGGTCTCGCGGGAACGGGCACCGATGCCAAAGCCAATGCCGGGCTCGAGCCAGAGGTCGAGGATGAGGAGGATGCCGAGCACGCCAGCGAATATATCTTCGATCGCCTCGAAGTGCGCATAGTATTCATCACCCTCTACACAATAGTCTTTTGCTGCTGCTTCTTTGGTGAGTAAAGCCAGGGTAATCGGTGTAAATTGTGACTATATAACTTCATTATGATCTTAAAGCTCTCTTTTGAAATATAATAAAATTACTTATAAGGTTTTTCCCTGAAATATTTATAATATAAATAAATATAAATATAAATTTATATAAATATAAATTTTATATGCATTTAAAAAGAGAGACATTGGAACTCCGCCAAAGGTTTGATATTTTAAACTGTATCAACAGGTAAAGAATATTAGTAAGAGTTCGAAAACCAAAATAATCAATCCAGTTAGTGTATTTACCACAAGGCCTTTTTCAGCGACTCATTCCTGACTCCTGGGCTCTTTTTTCCGAGCCCTTAACGCACTTTTCATATTCATTAATCAGAGCCTGGCCTCGAATCGTGTTTGATTGTGCGGCTTGTAGTGAGATGGTCAAAAGAGATGGGGCCACAAAGGCCAAAGAAACACGCATATGAGAGGAGCAAGGCAAAGTGACTGCCACAGGCCGTTTGCGGTGTCCCAACGACATCATCCTGCCTCGGCCCGGGCGCGTGCTAATGTCCGGCGAGTCCCCTTTATCAGGACCTCACTGAATTTACTGCTGACTTGCCAATTACTCAATGCCCTGCTGTTTGGTTTATGCTGTCTTTTTTGTCCTTTTTTGTCTGCGGAGCCATATTAAAGACCTAGGAAAGCTCTTGCGGCTGCTTTGTTTGCGGAACTCTGAATGGCTTCTGCGGTCTTGCCATGCAGCTTAAAGTTGATTTTCTGTCATTACTTCGGTCAGTTGTATATGGTGTAATGGTTATTTCCATTTAAATTCAATTAATGTTAATGTTTGGCCAGTAGAGATATTAAATAAAAATAAATAATTATAATTTACCGATCTGGTTATTATGTTTCAGTGAAATTAATTACCTACTGACACCGCTAATGGCCCGAAATGTCCTTGACATCTTCGGTATTACTCATACGCCCTGTATGGTGTCGTACAATAAAATCCAAGCCTTTAATTGATACCAATCATTAGGTAATTAACCACTTGTTTTAGCAAAGCTTAAGTGCAGACACATAAATAAGGAATGTCCCTCTCGGATTCCCCATTCCGTCCCGCCTCCGACTGCCAGAATCAATTATGTCGTTGGATCGAACGTTCGGATGCTTGGCCTCTTTGTTTGTTGGCCCATTTCGAGAGTCGTCAGTTGTAGGCTTTATTAACCGCACTGAACGAGAGAGAGGAACATGTGTATTCGCCATGCCAAATGGCGACAAATGGGCGCCCATTAGACACAGACACAGAGACAGAGAAGAGGGGGCGTGGTCGGGCGTTTACGCAGACAATTGCAAAATGTAAGCAAGTTATTTGCCGGGACAGTTGGAAACTGTGGGCGGAGTGGGGCGGGGCACATTCGGTTATAAAATTTGCATGTTGCAGTCACGTCCAGAACTTCTGTTTGCCATTGGGACAAACACACTTTATTGTCCTTTTTGTGCAGCCCCGTATTAGCATTGGCATTAGCGCTGGTATCCAGGGGAGAGCTGATAAGGTCCTCCTCCTGCGCTAATTGCGAGACATCGTTCAAGGATGGTCGGTAGGAGAGCTAATATTTCCAAAACTTTATAGCTACATTTAACTATTAACTACGGTGACTTACCTGTATTTCTTAAAGCTAAAAAAATAGTATTTGACTACTTTTGAGATTTTAAAAAAGGGTGAACGCGAAATATTTATGCTTTTTCTGTGTTTAGATGCAAAGTACATTCGGAAATTCTTCTTGCAGTACTTATACAATGAAATTACTCCTATTTAATTTACAAGAATCCAGCTGAGCACTACGACAAACCTTTAAGGTCTTCGAAATCCATGCCATGGCTCAGATCGCAACTCCAAGAGCAACATAAAAGATAGAACATTGAAAAGGAAAACTTTCTACTAACATATTTACACTGAAATATATTTGTACATATATAACAAGCGCCGACTTTTGCCCTTCCGCTCTGTATTTTTGAAATCCTGCTGCAGTGCTCCCTCCTCCTTAATATCGGATTTCAGAGCACGCCTTGGAGTTTCGCACGTTTTTGGTATTTTTTGGCAGCTCTCGCTTGGCTTTTGTTTCCCTTTCGTTGCTTCCCATTTCCCATTCCCCCGTCACTCTGCCTATCGAGTGTAATTAAAAAAGTTTTTCTCGACATTTGCCTGCCATGCGAGAGCCCAGAATATATATGTTTGTATGAGCTCATTGTTAAAAACTTGAACTGCAATACAAATTACAGGACACTCTGTGACTGCAAAATTATGGTGGTGCATATTGAAAATTACATTTTATTTTTTGCCGACAATTACCCGATGAAATCGATTTGAAATATTATATGCAAATAGGTTTTTTGTTTGAATGAAAACTTGAATTTAAAATTCAGGTAATAAGTACCTTTAGTTAAATTTCATGAAAAGGTTACCTTGGAATAAATTAGCAACTTAATAAAAGCACATACATACATGTATGCGAGATAATATCAAAATCTGTTTATGTAAATTAACTTAAATTAAATTAGTAATGAATAGAGTGTTATTAAAGTAAAATTCATGCAGATATATAAGTGGTAGGTTGTCCTATATTATTAGTAACTTTTAAAACCCTTTTGATACTCATATTCGGTAAATGGAATTAGAATTTATTGGTAATGTACCAAAATGCAGCTAAAAGAATTCCGTTTGCATTGCATATATTTTCAGATTATTTAATTAATTTGGTTTAACGCTGTTAAACCCGAAAATTGGCAAGCCATTAAATTCCTTTACTCACGCAAATTAAATTGCAGTATTTTAAGTCCTGCAGCCCAACAAGTTGAGCTTTAAAGTGCATCTTTGACCACAAAGGCCATTTAAGGCTTTAGCCCACCAAAGGAGGCTTCCGGCCAGGCCACAACCCTTGGTCAAGTGCGTTGGCGACTGTAATACATGTATTTGCTACCGATTGCAATTCATTGCGGTTTCTGAGTTCGAGGTAATCGAGGTTAGCTGTGGGTTCTAGTTACTGGAAAATTTAATTTAAAGCCGAATTAGTGTAGCAACTGCTTTGCTCTTGAAGTATGCAATTTTGGGCATGAACAAGTACAAAGATAGCTGATATTTGAATTAGATTTTATTTAATTTTCGTGATTAATTCGTAAAAATTTGTAAACACCTTATTTAGTAAAATTATAAATAAAGCAAAGAGTTTGGGTCATTTATATTAGATATACTTTATTAAAAAGAGACTCTCTGACCAAGCCAAGGTACAAATTATTTTAAATCAATTACTAATCATAAAATATTTAAATCAAAAATTATATAAACTATCACCACTTTAAAAGCTAAAAAAAAAAAAAAAATATTTAAGCCAAACATTTATCACTCAAAGCCTAAAGCAAGAGCCTTGCTAGGTAATATATTATAAAAATCTCCCAGGAATGCCCGAGTGTTCAGACACACGACAAATGAATATGACCACCAACACAATGAATTGTCGGCAGAATGCCACAAAAGTTAGTGAAGTCTGGCTCCAGTTGAGAACAACAGTTGAGAAAAGTTTAGGCCGCACAAGCACCAGGCTCTTCTCTTTCCAGCTGACTGCTTGCCAACCGCCAAGTCAGTGGTCCTTGTATTTTTTTAACATTTTTAATATCTCCCAGCTCGCTTTCAGATGGCGGCTGGTGGTGCCACTGACAAGTAAAATAAAATAAAATGCTCATAATTTGTGCTACATCTCTTCCAGCATCTGTCATCTTGTAACCGCTGCACTCTCTCCTCTGTTTTTATTTGCAGGCAACCTACTTGTCATTTTGGTGGTCACCTTGTCGCGACGACTGCGCTCCATCACGAACTTCTTCTTGGCCAATCTCGCCTTTGCGGACTTCTGCGTCGGACTCTTCTGCGTGATGCAGAACTTGTCCATCTATCTCATAGATAGGTGAGTGGAGGCCGGGGAGGTCTAGTTGGTCTTGTATTTAATTAATGTTTCATTATGCACGAATTGAGGTGAACAATACCAGGGGATTATAAAACAATTTCAAAGGCATTAAGGGAAAGGGTCTGGAGATTTTTCTGTTAAGTTTGGACAAGATTTTGCAGAGGGGTATTTTTATTTAGTTAATAACTGGTTTTTAGGATATGTAAGAGCTATACTCGTTTAAGATCCCATAGTTCTCAGTGAATCAATTATTGTTCTCATTTCTAAAATAGGTTCCTCTATAATAATTTAAGGATTTAGGGCCCAAGAAATATATTTTTAAAACCCAGAACCTTGCCCTTATTTTTAGCATATCTAAAAACTTGTTCTTTTAGCTATTAGCACCCCTTTCAAAGAGGGTATTATGCAGTCAGCCCAAAGCAGATTATTTTTCGGCTGTCATTTATTATTCAAAGGCCGTCACTGGCTGACATAGCTGTCAGGCGGCTCTCTGGGTGCGCCCAAAAGAATGCAGCACAAAAGTTTCAACTTCCAACTCGGCAAAACATTAACAGCAGCCACAAAACGGGGGAAAAATGCTCAGCCCCACAGGCGACACTTTCACGTGTGCATTTTCCGCTTTCCCGCTCGCCTCGCCCCCTTTCACACCTGGCCGCCGTGTTTATTTGCATTGCCTTTCCACCTTCCTTGGAAACACGTTGCGCGACGTGCACAAATAAAAAGCGCAATGAATGAGAGACTAAGGCAAACAGCAGCAGCAAAAAAAAAAATTGAGGAGCGGAGCAGGGAAATTCCGACAATGATATGTGCAAGGGTTTTGCAAAAAGTTTCCCAACAGGACGAGTCTGTAGTAATCCTGAAAATGTGCAGTCTCATTGGCTCAAGGTAGAGCCTCTGAGGATCAGAGTTCTGAATACGCAGAACGATGGGGTATATATATAATGACAGAAAATGGGGTTCTTATTTAATTAAAATTGAACAAGTATAGAATGAAAAAAATTCAAAGAAATATATTTAATGTATACAATATATACAAAATTAAAGCTCAATACATTTAATGAGCTGTTTTCCGTATACTGCCAAATTTCTCTATTAGAAATTGTTTATTCGAAGTGGACTAATATATATGCATTTTGCTTAGTGTTTTTATATTTATGTATTTTTCACGGTCTTGCGCCCTCAAGTAAACTAAGTTCACCCATATTAAGTAAGTCAAGCGTAAACTAATTTTGTTTTGCACATATTCAAGCTTCTATATTTTCTTATTTTTGTTCAGCTAATAAATTGTTGTTTAATGTATCGCGGGAAATATATGCAATATACAATATATTCTGCGATTCCAACCAATTGAATAATTTGTAATTATAGGTTGATCCATTCAATCGATTCAATCAATTCAAATTTTAAGTGAAGCAATCTATTTATTTATTTAAATATCCTGCAATCATATTGCGTTAGTTTTGTTTTTAGATTTTGGCAACCTAAATAGTATATGCATATTTCTGATTTAATTTTGTAATAAGCTTTCTGCCGGAGAATCACCATATTAAAAGCCTAATATGGAACTGACCAATATGTGCTTGGCATAATTTTATCAAAATTATGCGCACAAGTTCATGGCGACCCAAAAAAAAAAGAAAACATATTGAAAGTGAGAGAGATTGGGGAAAATCTACACAAATTATGCCAAAATGAGTTTTTTCTAGTCTGCCAAGTTATTTATTTGGAATTCCCAACCATCATTTTATTCAAATCATAAATATAAAGTGAGCTCTTAAAGTGATTTGATTAAATTAAAGCTTATTATAACATTACCTAAACTATTTTAACTTAATTTAAGTAAAGCTTTAGTACCAGGAATGAGTAAAACATTATTTAAAAGGCCACCGAAGACCTCTTAGCCAGAAATCCTTTCTTAGGAGCCCTTTCGTGCGGCTTATCCAGGCTGTGCCCTTCGGAGGACCTAAAGCTGTGTGTGGCTCTGCCTGCCACTCACCTGGCAATAATTTTGAAGCCCAACACTCACCTGGCAATAATTTTGAGAACCGTAAATTGGCCGAAATAGCAGCGGCAATCAAACCGCAAAACCATCACGATTTCCACCCGAATTACCCCGTACACTCTGGCCCAAGCAAGCCGCTCGCACAAATAGAATTACGTGCTAATCCCAAAATACAATGATCCGCCGCCTTCGCCCCGACACCAATACGAGTTTCCAATGTAATTTTATCCAGAAATATAATAAAGAAGGAGAAAGCTTTTCGCCACACATAAAATACTAACGACACCTTAATGTCGCATTAGTTTCGTGGGCGTGTCATAAAATTTTATGAGGCTGGCCCTAAATTCTGCTCCAACGCTTCGAGTCAACTAGGAGCAGCGACTCTTTAAAGACCGAAACTTTGTGCCATAAATAATTATTAATTCCATCGGGTTTGCCTGCGTCTGCCTTTCCAGCTGGGTCTTTGGCGAATTCCTGTGCCGCATGTACCAGTTTGTGCACTCCCTGAGCTACACGGCCTCGATATTCATCCTGGTTGTCATCTGCATGGAGCGCTACTTCGCCATCGTGCATCCCATCACCTGCAAGCAGATCCTGACGGCGGCGCGTCTGAGGGTAAGTTGAAGTATTTTTAATCAAGTTCCTACCAAATCTATGTATACAAAATTTCCTCAACCTTAAGGAGTATTTATTTTGGGACTCACCAAATTAGCCTTACTTTTCCATTAAATTGGTGGGCCATTCTCGCAACTTTGATAACTCATTTTGACCACAATTTGCAAGCTAATGAAACTTATTAAAGCGAGCACGCACCCACAAAAATAATGCGGCCGGCGAGTCACAAAAGGCTTAATAAGCCGTGGGCATGACTTTGTGGCTGCGAAAACTTTTCGGGAGAACCCAACCCAACACCAGTCCTCTGACGGAGGCCACACACTCTGCCAGACACAAATGAAACAATTTGGCAAACTAAAAATGCGTTTTGTTAATGCCGATGGTCCTAATTAAACTACAAGAGACATAAAGACAACGAAATGGGACATCCATTAACATGCAAATTTTGTGTGTTCATTCGCAATTTAACAAATTGTTTGCGTGCTTTGAGAGACTTGAGAGCTTGTTTGTCTCCTGCAGATGGTCATCGTCACCGTGTGGATCACATCGGCGGTGTACTCGACGCCCAAGTTCGTCTTCAGCAAGACCATCAAGAACATCCATACCCAGGACGGGCAGGAGGAGGAGATCTGCGTGCTGGACCGTGAGATGTTCAACTCCAAGCTGCTGGACATGATTAACTTTGTGCTCCTCTACGTGATGCCGCTGCTGGTGATGACGGTGTGTAAATCTTAAGCACCTACATTATAATTCCGAGTTGAGAGTGTCACTTAATTAATATTTAGAGGGGGTAGAAAATGTGGGGGCAGTAATGGCATTTTTATAAAGGATTTTCTTGAAGGGCTTGTGAAACTTTAAAAGATTTTATTGTATATTAATTCTGAAAGAGTATGTAGACTCCCTAATAGCAAGGATAGAAACAAATCTAAGAAATTATGAAATATATTTGTAGGTCATCACTTCCTAAATTATGTCTTAAAAATGTTATTTATTAATCATAATGCACTTTTCATTAAAATGTATGACACTTTAATAGCTAGTTCCCTCAGATCTCCCAAAAAGTGTCTTCATGTTGACCTTAATACAGGTTTAATGACATCACCTCAATTGGGTTTGCCTTGCAGGTCCTTTACAGCAAAATCGCCATCGCTTTGTGGCGCAGCTCGCGCGGCCTCACGCCGCATGTGGCGCAGCATCAGCACCATCCGCACCAGAATCAGCATCAGCAGGTGCAGCCGGGACAATCTGGCCAGGACAATGGCATGGGTCTACACAACAGCATGTACCATCATCAGCACCACCATCACCATCACATGAACCCGCACCAGCACCACCAGCTGTCATCGGCGGCGACAGCGGCGTCCACAGCGGGAGCTGGCGCAGGAGCAGGAATTGGCGGAGCAGGCGGTCCTGGCTCGTCACTCGCTTCCGCCGGCAGCAGCACTACGTCCTTGTCACGTAAACAGAGCAGTAAATATGAGAAGCGTGGCGTCAGCATCACAGAAAGTCAGGTGAGTTTCCGCGAAAACAATGTTCCCGAAGGAAAATAAAAATAGTAGAGAATGTCAAGCAGGTCGCGAAAATATGCAAAAGCGATGCACTTGGGGAAAATATTACAATTTAGTTTAGAGAGAGTTAAAAGTGAGTAATACTTTCTTAGTTTTGTTAAAAAAGAATCAAAATTAAAAAGAAAAACAGAAGTTGAAACTATTTATCTCAAATCAATACACTTTTCCTACTACTATTTAATTAATAAACAATGCTAATTATTAGCATACCTTCACACAAAAAATGTTTCACATTCTCTAAAAAATATTTACGAACTTCGCCACTCAGGTGAAGCACAATAACTTTAATATGAAAACTTATATTTAAATTTAGAATTCAGAACCCAATTTAAAAGCGATTTCATTTGAATTTTAATATTTCCGAGTGTAGTACGAAGTGTGTAATCTTGTTAATATGCTCGTAAATATGCAGAAAGCGGAGCCAAAGCTTTGTTTCCTAATTGCTCGCAGTCAGGCCGAAGCCGTTTAAACTGCGTTTGAGCTGGTACGTGCACGGGTCCTAAATCACTAGAGGAGGCTATAATGTTCCAGGAAACTGTCATCGATTCAGCCATATTCGCAGGTGGTTACCGGGCTCTGCTCTCCACTAATTTATTAGATACAAAGTAGCCCAGTGGCAGCAGAGTATGAGAAATCACCCAGTCGTAAAAACTTCGTCCGGGACTCTCGTTTCGGAGCAACTTTGCGGGCCAAGTGGCCCGGTCATCGGAGCAGGTGTCAATGCACATTAAGGCCATCGCTGACCCGGCCACAAAAGGCGGCTGGGCTGGGCTAGTGGTCTGACAGCTGCTCGGCAGCTAGAAAAACTGCAAGTGAGACGGCAAAAGTTATCGTAGAAATATTTTTTCCATTATTGGGACACCACTGCGTATACGTTATTTTTGTTCTTATCGAGCGTCTGACAGGAGCTTTGCCGTGCAGCTGACAAGCGCGATTGCATCCTCGGACAGGAAAATGAAATAGAGTAAAAGATTACTTACTCGAACATTGAGCATCGATCACACTTAGTTTGTGACACCTTTCTTTTGCAGAAATTCGGGAAAGGGTGTTTGTCTTGTCATAAGTTTAAGTTAGATATAGTGGAAATAGGAAGTAGAACCGTATAAGTAAGGTTGCCTTATGTAGCTTAAATAATTTATTTACAATATCCCTCAGGGGTTTATATTTTGGAATTCTTTTTAAGGTTTATTTAAAAAGTTTCAGTTCGTTCTAATTAATTATATTTTAAGAACCTTTTGAAAACTTAACAGCACAGCAAACACTTCGATAACCTCTTATACGAAACTAATTTAATTTATTTATCGTATGTCCCCCTTCTTGCCCCCGATCCACGGATGACTGTTTAACTATCTTTCTGTTGAACTTTTCTCTATCTCGTTCTGCGTTTCGTTTGATCCATAACACCGTTCGGTTCCCCCTCTCTACTATTAACACCACCACCCCACACAACACCACACGAAATTAGCTTGATAATTGCAAGGTAGGTATCGCCGAGTGCCTAATCAATAGTGTAACGCCCCATTCATGTGTGTGCCGCCCTCGAACCTAATGCCATTTCCCGTGTCCCTCTGCACAGGTGTCCCTGGAGGCCGATCGCCCTATTGTGAGCGCCTGCCGCAAGACGAGCTTCTACCATCACTCCCATGCCCACCATCAGCGGACGGGCAACGCCGCGGGAGGCGGCAGCGGCGGCGTGGGCGTGGCCGGAGCCACCCACATGTCCCACTCGTCCAGCAATGTCCTACGCGCCCGGCGCGGCGTCGTCCGTATGCTGATAATATTCGTGCTGACATTCGCCCTCTGCAATCTGCCCTATCATGCCCGCAAAATGTGGCAGTATTGGTGAGTGCACTTCGCACACTGAGCGAAAATATATTTAGAAACCAAACAAATATCTGGGGTGCCCCAGGAATCACAGGGGTTTTCAAATCACTTTAAAAAGTGTCTAAAAGAATGCAATAAAATGTTTAAGCCACCAAGCTCAGTTTTACGATGATACAATTTGTTGCATAATGTAAGATACCTTTTAAAGTGATTTCAAGTCGTTAGTACCAACCTTTTATTGATTCTTTAAGAAATGCTTAGAACATTTTTGCCGATACAGATTTTTAAATAATTTTGTACAATATTTTTAATGAATTACACTTAATTAAGTAACGATACTAATGTGTATTTTCTGGTGGCATTGCTTTAATCACCCAACCGGTGATTGTGTTAGAATGCGGTAATACAGTGTTGCCAGGTGCCAAAATATATTGTTGCCACAGAATATTAGACATGAATTGCTCCTAATTCAAAGCTGTAATTTTTCTCCAAGTGCTCTCAGTTACCTCATTCGCATCGTCACCCGCGGCGTTCATCACTCAACCCGGACGAACGGACGCGACGTAAACAATATTTTATACTGCACCGGGGAGCCGTCGGGCATTTGCATATCCCGCCGATAGTAGGGGAAATTAACATCTGCGAGAGTGCCGATAAGGCTGAGATAGCTTCCTGCCGGAATCGTGGCTGGTAAACAATTAAGCCATCAATTGAAATCCCTCGCAATCTCCCGACTTTTCTCTCCTCATTTGCCAATTTCCTTCAGGGCTAAATCGATTTGAAAACCCCTATCCCCATTCGATTCCCCGATCCCAAGCCGATTGCGTAAGATTCCCTCTATCTTTGTGGCCTTTGAAAGGTACGCCAACAAAGGTCTCATCGGGCCGGCAGTTCCGCTTCCGGAGAGGCATTCAAAAGTGTGGGCGGCGATTCGCTCTGAAATCGGAAGCTCGGACTTGGACTCGGACGGAGCGGGGGCGCCTCTGTTGGCTTAATACGTGGGCGGTCTCGCAAAATTGCCTGGGCGGTGGCGGTGGCAGTGCTGTTTGCCAACGAAAGGGAGGATATAATTGCTCCTTGGTTAAGCTTAATGGTGTAAATTTTACCAGCTGATTACTGCCACAGAGCGGAAGCAATGGGTTTCCACGAGGTTCCGCGAAAGAGAATATTATTAATGGACGTAAATATATTTGTAGGATATTTCAACACTAACAGCAGCTGTAATTCATAAAAGTTCTTAGTATATATTGAGTTTAAAAAAATTTTAATAAATATATATTTGATATCTAAAGCATGACGACATTCAAATATTCCGGGGTGTGTGTTTCTAAATAAAATTACAAATACTGCGAAAGGTTCTATAGAATTAAAAAAGGAACAATTAGAAGAACATCCCATTTCTTGACTTAAAAACCCCTTTGCCGCACTCCTACAACTAGATTAAAATATAATATTCAAGTGTGTGTAGCTAATTTTATCTGTTGGTCTCTGTCCCATCTTCTCGTAGGCCTTTCAACAAGGCTCTTTCATGCGATTGTCAGATAAACCCTTTGTGTAAAAAACGGAGCCAAAAATAGGTAAAAAGTTTCGGGTGCGAGATAAACCGAAGGGATAAAAAGTAAGCAACCGACAACTGCCCATACACTCTTCTTAATTACACTTTTATTTTTCGGAATCTCTGATGCAGCAGCAAAATGTCAACAAATTCCATTAGCCGCAATTACGAGAGAGCGCCCATAAAACGACAGTTCGGAAGGAGAAAAAAAATCGGAATTAAATTGGGCAGACGCAGTCAGCATCCGTATATTCCCCATTCGGCAGACTGTATGACAAATGGCTTAATAAAAGATTCACAGGGTTTAAAAAATTCTTTTAATTCAATGCGACAACTGAGAGGTCTTTCTTCTTCACTCGGTCGTATTTTTTAACTGTTGGCTTGTTTTCTTTGTGTTCCGGCTGAGTGGGACTAGCCGGGCTTAACGTGGCCATTATGTGGCAGATTATGGACATTTGAGTGAGGAGCTCCGATGGCTATTTTCGTGGAAGGTGGGAGCCCAGTTCCTATGAATAAATGAAAGCCCCAGTCAGGTCAGATATAAATCTCAATTATGGCACTGTATTTGGCCAGAAATCAAAACATTTATCGTTTGTGCAAAAATAGCCATGCCTTTCAGCGGACTGAGAATAAAATACGAATAAATTCAGCATTTGCTTCTGAAAATCTGTGGCGAGCTATTTAATTATTGTTTCCCGCACTAAGTGGAAAGCTCTCAGTACCTGACATCTTAACAAAGATAAATAGCTGCTTCGGCGGGAAGAGGTACATGCAGTAATTAATCAAATAGCTGGCTGAAAAAGGGGGGAGCTCTTAGCCAGGCCAAGCTTAATTTTCCTAGCTTCTTAACCCAGATGGTAAATATAGGAGCTGCCGCAGAGGCATGCTCATCAAATGATAACTGTCATTGCTACTCAAGGCGAACACGACCGAGTAATTGCCACGCGCTGACAATTGGATTACTGCCCCTTCTCCCAGCTGGTGGCACGTGTTCATTACTGGCTCTTTGGCTCTCTGGCTCTCCGGCTCGGGGCCAGTCCGGTGATAACGATAACAACTGCCAGCAGTCGCCAACTGCGACTCATTAGAAGGAGCCGGAAGACGGCTCACGGTCCTGGATCCAGGGTCGGCCAATGGCCACCCCGTGGAGTCGGAGTCTGTGACGTGATGTCCCCGTTTCGGTTTGCCATCTAAACTTGGCCGGGTGCCGGGCACGGGGTACGGGGTACGAACTGTTGGCAAAAGGCCACTCCAGGACTCAAGCAGCGGCGAAAACAAAGCGAAGGCCACTCGAGTGGCCCAATCAGTTTGCCAACTCTTCTCGTGGACTTTTGCCACTTGCAAGTGCAAGCCGAATTCTCAACGAGCAACAACTCCTGGACATTTTGGCACTTGGCTCAAAGTTTTTCGCATAGTCTATCCACAAAGAGAGAGAGGACAGGATGAGTGCCTCGACGATATGACATCCGGTACGAGTTAAAAAAGGCATTGACATATTTAAAACACTCATTAAGATATGAATACATATCCTTACGACACTCAAATATGACTGAATGTACAATATCCGTAGTAATTCCACTTGTGCTAAAGTTTAATTTTCATAAAATTTAAGAATAAGTAAAGTAATGAAATGAAGAGAATTTAAGGCTTCTTCCTATGCCGAAGCACTTGCCAGGCCTCATGATACCCTTGAACTCTCCCAGAGTACTGAGTATTAAAAAAAAGTGGAAAAGTAGAGAAACATCTTTTTTTGTGCTGCTTTAAATATTGCCCAGGCAGGCAAAGTTTCGGGCAAAGTTTATGTTGCATACTTGCAGGCGGCAAAAAACTTTGCTCTTGGCCAAATTCCCCGCTCCATTAGGCAACTTTTCGAGTGCCCTATGCTCCCGGCAAACAATACTGCCAACAGCAGCTTAATCACCTGGACAGGAGGTGGACAGGGTCCACTCCGCGGAGACTAAGCCGGGCAACAGCTGAGTCTGTCTCTGCTCTCGGATTCCGGATCGGAAGAGTTGCGCAGTCCGCGGAGGGAATTGAATGGAAGTGGATTTCTAATTAAATATATAGCACACTTTGTGACAGTACATTTCTTGCATAATTAATGGGGCTCACTAGCGTAATTTTCCCCGGGGAGAGGCAAGGTTTGCTCATGAATTTCATAGTGGAAAGTAGTGAGGGCGGGAAAACTTATTTTACAGCCGCATTTTCGAGGCGGGGTAATGGCATTAGGGCCAAGTTTTCGGGGACTCTAATCTATTTCGGCACAGACCACACGGAATGTTGAACCCAATTCGATGTTTGTCCAACAGATGCTCATTTGCATACGCAGAATGTACACAGATATACCAGATAGTTATTATAGTCGATGTATCTACGCCCTTGCAGGTCACGTTCGTATCGCGGTGATTCCAATTTTAATGCGCTGCTAACGCCGCTCACCTTTCTGGTCACGTACTTCAATTCGGGCGTAAATCCCCTGCTCTACGCCTTCCTCAGCCGCAATTTTCGCAAGGGCATGAAGGAGCTGCTCCTCTGCTCCTGGAAGAAGGGCAAGGGGAAGTCCTCCTCGAACTCCTCGATGCACCACAAGCGCAAGGCGCTGCAGGTGAGTACTTGACTCCATCTGGAGGCCTTCCCGCAATGTATGAGGTAACCAGACCACCATCTCCTTTCCGTAGACCCACTCGCTGCCCACGGACACCACGCACATCGGCAACGAGCAGCTATGATGGCCCCGCAGCTGGAGGAGGCACCTCAGGCGCTTGGGACGCCGCTCCTAAGATCCTGCCTCAAGGTCCATCCTGCCCTTGAGGCCGCCCGACTGGCTAGCATATAATTTCATTGTGATTTCGGAGGAGCCCCTGGCCGGCGGATAAAGTTAGCCAATTTTAAGCAAGAAAACCAAAACCAAAGCAAATCGATTTGCACCGGAGCCCCTGCATGCGTCTCCGGGAGCATGGCTCTGCAAACTGTCAAGTTCTTAGGCTAAGATTCTCATTTAAGTGTGATCCAAATACGAACAAATAAAACGAAATGCAAAGATCATTACTGACTGCAAATACTTGCCCTTCCAGCCAGCCCTGCTGCATCATTGCAATTAACTTTTGCAGCATTAATACAAGCAGAGAAACAATCTTAAAATATTTCAATAAATTATGGAATCTCAAAAGGTAATTATTATGTGAGAAGTAACGTAAACCTGGTAGATTAGGCTAATAATTTCATATTGTTTGGCCCTATTTATATTTATAAATACTCCGAAATCTAGCATAAAAGGTAGGTAACCGATTTCTCCCTGTGTAGACACACACAGCGGAAATCAATGAAAATATCCGCCACCCAAAGACTTGGCGTGGTCCAAATTGCAAGTTGCGTTCGCAATTTATATCCTTTCTATCTATATCTATAGCCCTGACTTGCGATATCTGTTGACAAGCGTTTTATGGTCAGCCGGAGAACACGCTTCGTTGCGGCTGCCAAAAACAAAAAATATGACACACAGAGGAGGAGAGGACACCGACTGCATTAAAAATGCTCCGATTGTTGGTCGAGTTTGTGCTAAGCCAGCATTTCGCCATCGCCATCGCCACGCCGGGGCTGTCAGGGAAAACGCTGCAGTAAATTCACGAGAGCCCAGGGTCCGCAGAAAACTCAATTACCAGGACGGTCCGCCGACGGTCCGACGTTGGCGCAAATTAAAAATCAAAAATCTCCGCAGGAACTCTTGAAAACCCGTTGTTTGCTTTGGCCATTTGTTTTTTCCCTTCCAGCTTCCGCATCTTCACTTCATCCTGTGGCCCAAAGGCCAAACCTTTGTTATGCAAAGAACGATCCATAAACTGTGTCAAGTGGCCAAGTCTGAAAAGAAGAGGAATCCCAAAATGGGATTCCCAGTCGTCGGTCGAGTGAGTCATTCGAGTGTGCGAGATTTTTCATAATTAAAAGCGACTTGAGGGGCTGAGCCACGGATTGACATAAATCATCAGAGGGAGTCGCGAGCGGAAAAGCGAAGCGGCAAAGCGCAGGAACTCAAGATAAGACCTCGTGATTTATGCATTTCTTATGTGTGTTTTGTGTCGCCCAGCTCAAAGCAATAAAGTTAAAGCCGTTTACAAATCCACTAAATTATATATATCCGGTTAATGTCTACATGAACAAGTGTATAATTTACCTATTTGCATTATTTGTACTTAAATAATAATATTCACATCATTAGAAAGGAATATCATATAACATAAATGCATGTATAAAAAATATATTTTTGTTAAAGATTTCTAAGAAAAATTGTTATCCAAGAAACTAGGTGTATCTCTGTCCATTTTAAAGCCTTTAATATGCCATTTAAACAGCAAGCAAAAATTGGCATTGCTTCGAAAACTGCAAAGTCTGCGCTATAATAGTGCCTTTTATTTTTATTGACAAAAATTTAAGTGAGCAAAAATTACAAAATATTGCTGAGTTCACTGTTTTTGCAAACCACATTTAACCAAAGCTTTTTATAACCATTTTTGTAAAACAATAATATTTACAACTTAAATCTAGATTGTTTAATTTAATTTTAGCTTAGATTAACTTGTGTCCTGGGATATGCAGGCATTTTGCTGCAGTTTTATTTGCTCTCAAAGCACAATTTTGGGCTGAGTTTGTCAATTGCTGCAGCATACTTTTGGGCTATTCGCACTGAATTAAACCAGTTATAAAATGCTTGTGAAATTGCACTCAAATAGCCAGTACTCATACTTGCACTGACAGCCAAAGAACCTCTCACAGAACCTACCCACAATTTCCCCTGGAAGAACTATTTGTGGGGCGACAGAGCGCCTGTTCATCGACTCATTCAGGGTACAGAACTCAAATGCACATACAACTTCAACCAGAAGATTTTTATTTGGCATTTTTCTGTTCAAAATCATTGGCTAGGAACTCAGGAAAACTAGAAATGAACAGAAGGAAGCAGTACTGATGAGTGCCTCGATACCTAAATACCCAGTACTGGGAGTCCCCTTCATATAAGCTCTTAATATGTACATACATTTTGTAATATAATTTTAATTTTAGTTCTTTTTACATTTAGTTCGATATTTTGTATTTCAAAAAACATATAGTTAATATGTTTAAGTACTTGTAAAAACTAAAACCAACAACTTATATGCTCTCTCAAAAAACAATCTGATTGTTAAAAATTGTAAAAAAATTAAAAACAGCTTGTACCAAGCGCTCAGACCTGTAGCCCCGTTGCAATGGAATCAAATTCTTGCTGGGCAAATGCAAGCTCCTCTTTCAAATGCTAAAGTGCTCTCACACACATAGGGAAAAATTTAAAAATTGGGCAAAAATAAAAAATACAAACACCAGGCTCTCAGCTCCGAGGAGAGGCTAACTGTCGAATGGGCCGAAAGAAATAAAATGGCAAATCCTTGACGAAAATTCTCCATCATCATCATATGAGGGGGTGTTTTGATATTTGTGTAAGTTTTCGGAGAATGTATATGTGAGCTTAAAGTGCCGATGCATTTGTGGCCAGAAGTTGAGAATGAAAGGCGAACTATCAGAAAGAAGGTCAGAACATTTGGAGAACGCTGGCTGCCGTTGCATAGACTGGAAAAATAATAAGAGCAATTTATAACTTTATAGCAAAGGCGCAAGCCTTGCATGCATATTATTGATTAGAATAAAAAACGGATTAATTTTTAAAGCTTTTTTAAATGCAGCTGATTAGTTGTAAACCCTTTCCAGGTTGCCCCTGCAGCTGGAAGGACTCCTCCTATGCCGGCGGCATAATTAACTGGGCGCCAATTTATGCAATGGCTTTTTAATTAAAATGCCAGGCGGCTTAACTCATTGAAACTAAACTTGCTATTTGAATATGTCATTATGGAGCAACGTGGCGATTGAGGGAGGAAGACCAATACTTCATAATTTCCCTGGGCCAGTGGGAAGTGGAAATTAATTTGCCTGCAGCGAGAAGGGATTACGAGGCGCTCAAGTAAAAAATTACGACAGTCACCAAAGTCAATTGCAACAAAGCCGACGACGACAAGGACGAGGACGAGGACCCGGATGAGGACCGCGATGAGGACATGTGCTTGGGTGGGCAAGGAGGCGTGGGCAGGTGACCACCACACTAAGCCGATTAGTTGTGTAAAAATAACAGTTAGAGCGGCGATGCTGGGGAGCGTGTACAAATTTACCTAACGGCTTATGGCAATTAGTCGAACGGGTTACAGGATGCAACTTTGATTCGGCTTTGTGCGAGTCCGCGTCCTGCGCTGCGCTGCGTTGCGTGGCGATTAGACCGTGGCCGACCATGGCCATTTTCTATTTTTACACTGGCCGCTCTCTCCCAGTTCGGGCTTCAATCTTGCGCAAACACAAACTTTGCCCATATCCCAGAGAAGTTGAGTGCCAAGTTTCCCCGCCAACAAGTGGCAGGCACTCTGACAGGACAACTGCCGACAGCAGGCAGGACGAAAGTTCGCCTTGTGTGTGTTTGTGCTCTCGAAATTAATTTGAATGAAATATATTAAGTGTAATGCCAAAGACAAATAAAACTTGCTGAAAACTTTCCACACCCATGTTGGCCTTGGCCAAGAGCGATTGCATCTTGGCCCGAAAACATGATAAATCTGCCTTACCTGATGGATCGGCCTGCTGCCGGGTTCTGTTTGCCTGGCTCTCGGTTTTTTCTTTGCCGATTTTTCTGCATTTTTATTCAATTTGTGGGGGCCACTCTGGCCAGGATTGGGTGAGCTGGGTGGGTCTGCCCAGGGGTCAAGTTACTGGCCTGCACTGTACTATCTACCAGGAGCTCAGGAAAGCAGCAAGGACTCTGGCAGAAATCTCGGCCAGGCCAGTTTCTCAGTCTGCATATATGCATGTCCACTCCAATTGGGACACACCCACAGCCACTCCATGTACATATATACTGACACCCGACTCGATCCAGGGAATGACAGACAGTTATCTCGAGTGCAACAGCCGCTGAAGTTTGGCCAAAATTTGAATTGCAGTCCGACGATGGCAAGCTTTGCTGGGAAAATTTTAAATTCGACTTATAAAGTGCTTAAGTTATTATGCTGGCCAGCAGAGCGAGCAGGCTGTTTAGCATTTCCGCTTCCGTTTGGCACAGCTGCGCGGCAGGAGAAAGGAGAAAGGAGAGCGCCTTTGCATTTTTCATGAGTCTCTGGCTCGGTGCAATTTGGCTTTAAAGTTTGGCCAAAATGAGCAGACGAGCAGACGAAAAACAAAACAAACTCTCGACCCTCCAATCCGGAAAGTGAAACCTTTTTGTGCGTCCTAAACGGATCTTTCCGACCCAGGGCGGAGTTATTATTTTAGGATGCAGCAAATTGGATTTGATTGGGTAAATTTGTTGATTTTTAATTTGCCCCGAGAGCGAGAGCGAGCCCTTACTTAAATTAGTAAAAGGGACCCTGACCCGATAAGTGGGCGTTGTGGGACGTTGCCTTGCCCTCTTTAAATCCTTCGATCATTATGTAAAGTAAGCTCGTTTAAAAAATAAAAGCTTATGGCTCTGGAAATTACGCATACGCCGCATAAATCATTCGCCGTAAGCCGGCACCCGGAACGGAACGGAACGGAGACAGAGAGCCGTAATTCCGGCCGGACCTGGCCATACGGCGCCGCGCTCCTCGAAATACAAATTGCGCGGCTGGCCGCATTAATTGCCTCTCCTTCACGTGTTTAACCTGATTTTAATGCAATTAAAATGAGGCGGAGGAGGACTTAATCCCACCCCATCGTTGAATAAAAACAAGCGGGTTTAAGTTTACATAGTCGGTGCTTATTATTACAATATCTTTTGGTTTCTACACGAATGTTAGCCACGAGCTGTCCAGATTCTTACTCTTACCGAAGCCCTAGTCGCGGGACTAGGGCACTAAGCTATAGACTCCTTTGATTTGGGATTGTTAGCAGATGGTTTCTTTGCATTACGCATTATCCTAGGCTACTCAGGGTTAGTCCTACTCTCTATTTACACTTCCACTGTCGGGGCTTAAGCTACAAATGCATCTTTGGTCCAAACTACTTTTTGGGGCTTATGATCCTAGCCTAACTCCTATGTACACTCCTGGCCCTGGCGCTACAGGTAAACGAAGTGGCCCAGGCCCTTGGCCGGGTTGTTGTTGACCGCCTCCGCCGTGAGCTTGGCGCTGGGATTCCCGTTCAGGTCCAGGGTCTCGGCCTCCGCCACGGGCATCAGCCGGCCGTAGAGGCCGCCGGGGGCGTAGCGTGCGTTCATGTGGATGTCCAGCAGCTTCTTGTCCTTGCCCAGTGAGGAGAACGAGTGCGAGGCGGTGCGGATCTCGCGGATGTTGTACACGGGGCTGTAGGCACGGGCGGGCGACACGGTGACCGGAGGAGCAGGGGCTGGAGTGGGATAGAAGTCGCGGCGCAGGGCGCACTCCGTAGAGTTGTCCGACGAGCCGGAGCTGCTGGCGCACTCGTCCTCGTCCTCCGCATCCTCGCTGCTGCTCCGACTGCTGCAGCTGTGCAGATCCTCGGAGAGCGACAGATCCGACTCCAGCGAGAGCTCCAGCAGGCTGGTGGCGTCCTCCGCCGCTGCCGCCTCCGCGGCGGCCTGGCCAATGGCCTCGTTTAGGTTGGCCAGCAGCTGGCGCCGGCGGGCGTAGTTGGGCGTCCGCCGCACCAGGAAGTGGCAGCCCTCGCCGCGCTTCATCCGCTCCGCCTGGGTGCGTAGCGGCAGGTCGTCCGGATGCAGCTTGCGCTGGCACTCCTGTCCCGGACACACCTCGTACAGCGAAAAGCTCTCGACGGGCTCCGGCGAGCTGTAGCAGCCGAGGAGCAGCTGGAGCAGCTCGTCGCTGGTTGTCTCCTCGCTGATCACCAGCGACTTGTACTGGGAGCTCGGCTGCAGGGCGGACGTGTGGACGCGGATGAGGCCGCCCGGCTTCAGCTGCAGACAGAAGCGGGACTCGCCCTTCGGGTGGCAGGCCTGCATGATGGCCGGCCGGGTGTCATCGTCCAGCACCAGGATGGTCTTCACCCCAGCCCGGCGCACGGCCACCTCCATGGAGAGGTAGAAGAGGCGCGGGTCGCGGTGGCGCATCTTGAGGCTGTTGGAAGGAAGAGATCTGGATTAGCCTTCTTAATCTTGGAGAGGAATATATTTTCCCGACTCACCGTCTTAGGAGCATGGCAATCACCTCCTTGCTGGTGGTGTCCCACTGGATGCCCAGGGTCTTGTACTCGATGTCAATCTTCAGGCAGTTGGTGTACACCTTGATGGTGGTCTGTGGGTCAAGGAATTCCATTAATCTACGATTCACTTGGACTATCTAAGGGAAGAACTCACCTGTGGCAGCTGCTCGTTGAGGCTGGAGTAGCTGGAGGCTCGCGAAGGAGTCCTCTGCAGATCCGATGGCGGCTCTGGGCTGCCGCACATGGAGCTGGCGCAGGAGGAGGCGTGACTGGAGGAGCGCAGGGACACCGAGTCGGAGCGGTTGCGCAGCGGCGAGATTTGCACGTGCTTCAGCATCTGAAATATGTAAGGAATACCAAATGCGGGTTAGTTTTATATTCTACAGATGGGATTCCACAACTTCTGTGCATAGTCGGTGATAAATGCTTCCTGGAACACTTACTGGAAGTGCAACATCCGCCTTTACTCAGCCAATGCCAATTGCACAGAAAGAAATAATAAAGTAGCTCTGGAAGATCTAAAACAATATCTCATCTAGGAACCACATTTTTTGCTCCGTGTAGTCAAATATGTGGGCTCTCTTGCTGAAGCCTCCCTGGGAGGGACATCCCCCGTTACAAACCCCTGATGCACGAGTTTCCCTGATGAATGCAGCCACTTTCAGGCAGCAGCCAGCGCTCATTGAAGCATGCAAATAGAGGGGAAGACATTGAGGAGAAGTGTCCTCCAGCCGGAGCAGTTCTTCGGGCCGCGGGCTGCGGGCTAGGAGGGGCTGATGTATTGAAATTAATAAAGGGCTCGCTGTGTCGCAGCCTCGCATCGCTGCGCCGTTCATGGCGCTGACAATGGGCCATGAAAGCGAAATGGGGCGTTCATCGGGGAAATCGCCGCCCTGACGTTTGATTGAAAGCCAAGCCGTGCCCTGCCTTGCCTTCCCTGAGATCCCTGTGCGCGGAGATCCCCAGCCAGTCAGGCATTGAGTCTCTTATGCGAGGCGTGCCGCTTTGTGAGCCGATTGCAGGCGGAAGTTGGTGGGAGGGCCCGGCTCAACATCCGGTTATGCAATCCCTGCCAGCTTCCAAGTAGTGTGTGTGGCCCCAGCATATGGTGGCCACTATGGTAAATATATTTTTTGCAACCACCGCCACCGCATTTAATTAAAATGTAAAAAATGCACAAACAGAGGGGCAGCTATGATTGCGCGACTTTCACACGATTAATTAGAACCGGAGTCCAAGTAGCAGTCTCAGTCGCCGACGTAGTCGCAGTGGAGCAAGTGAACCGTGGCGAACCAGCATAAAATTTCAACGAGCACTGGAGCAATGCAAATGATACGAGCTCTGCGTCCAACGACATGCACTGCGCCAGATTGTGAGTTGTGACCGGGGTCTGAGGGGATTCCCAGTGGAGGACTGGAGGCGGGAGGACCCGCTTGAGTGCTGACGTCTGCTGCTCCCGCAATTAGCGGCTAATGTTGCAGAGTTTCACGCGATGATGGAGCTCGGGTCACTGCCAAAATGAACTCTCTAGCGAGCAGACTTCATCTTTATCGCAGGCACTCGCAGGAAATGCTTCAGGTTTCTTAGAATTATATTGCAATGCCAACCCAGATGTCAAGCCCTCAGGTTACCTACTATAGATTCTTATTTAACACCAACAAGTTCTTTTAATTCTCCAGTTTTTAGAGATACCAGAAGTTCTTATAATTCTCAAGTGCGTTCTCAGTGCAAAATTATTTATTTAAATGTTGTAATATATGTATATAAAAAATTAATGCATTAAGTTAAACTACGTTAATTCTCGACACATGTTATCTTGGACAGCTACCTCAGTTTTCTTAGATTTATTTTTCAATGTCAAAGTTTTGTGCCTTTATGCTATCTACTTTAGATTCTTTTTGTATTTCAACAAACTCTTATAATTACCAAACTTATTATTTAAGCATTTGTATTACCCATATTATTTATCATAAATAAATACAAAGTTAATTCTTGGCTCATATTATCCTTGAAAACAAAATAAGTAAAAAAAAGTCGCAAAAAAACTTTCTTCCAGTGCAGCGCATCTTAAATATTTCTCTTTCATTCCCTTCATAGCTCACTCTGTCGCAGTTACGACGAGAAAAATGTTTGGAAAACACTTTGACAGAAGCAGCTCCCTGAAGCCTGAACTAAAATCTGCCAGCAATAACTCAAAATGCACGCCGAATGATGAAATAAATTAGGGGACACTGACAGACAGACGCTTCTGTGGCTCCAAATTGCAAATCAACCAAATTAATTCCAAACTCAAAAGAAACGGCCAAAAATAACAACAAGCTCGAAATCGAATAAAGTGTAAGTAAGCCACTCGAGATGAGCAAATGTGACAGCAAAACGCGGGACGAGGGGAAGGAAATCCAGAAAATATCGTTAACGTGAAATTGAATTAGAAATTCGCATAAAATTTTAGGGCCCTACACATGGCTGGTCATAAAAATTGAAAGAAACTGGAAAAGCGCCCAACGGAACAAGGACCAAGAGAGAAAATGTTAATAGGATCCAGTTTGAGGTGCAAAAGGAAGAGAAGGAGGAGAAGCGGTGAGTGGAAATAAGTTAAAGATTTATGGTCATCGCCGTGGCACTTACTGGCTTGGTCAAGAACAACTCGCATTGAACTCTAATTGAGTTGCTTAGCCCTAGTTAGGCCACTGATAACATGTCCCCCGAACTTTTCCAATTATGCCATAGAATCGAGAATCGCCGAAGGTCACAGGACTGCCCCTTAAAGTGCCGCAGAAGTCGCATAAATTCCAGAAGGCAATACGTACAACGTTGCCCAGAAGAGACACAGAAGCAGACGGAGCAGGAGCAGTAAGTAACTGCCAGACAGACATTACACAACTTACAACTGCTGGCTACAAACAAAAGACGCAATAAAAACCAGCTGGAGACGGATGGAGACGGGAGTCAGCAGCCCAAAGATGCTCAGAGCTTGCGAGGAATGTTTTAATTTTAAGTTTCTACCCGAGGAAGTCGTAAACGTTGCCGCCGGAATGAGATGACAGCATCGCTCACGCCGTGAGAACAGGATTCCCAAGAATACTTTTTATTACAAGGCTTGAAAATATATGTACTTAAAATATGGCCACTCTTTCATAAGTTTAAATTTCCTCCAACTCACGCTTCCATCTCTAACTCGAACCACCTAAAAACACCACTCGACCTTGCACGCACCGCTGAGATTTATCAGCTTCGAGAGTGATAAAAATTGCAGCCCTGGCATTCGGCGAGAATAAATGTCCTTGAACTTGTTGCTGACAAGCACCGAGAGTTTGTAGTTACCGATACATATTTGAAACTTTATCAGAGAAGGTCCTGCTCGGGGGACCTTTATCATTTTCACACATTCAAAAGCCGAGCCCAGCGGCCGAAAGGATTATTGATTGAATCAGCCGACCAGCGAAAGGAGCTAGAGAATACTTTCATGGCCAGCAGACTAGAAAAGGGACCAGTGGGTGAAAAAAAAAGGCAGAGTGAATATTTTTGTCGAGGAACAAGGAAAGATACTTTAAGCCCAGCCCCATTGGGCTGTGTTTGTCTCCCCTCGGAACCACCTCGGCCGGCGTGTCTGATAAGATTTGACTGTCATGTTACGCTGGCTTTATTAATCAAAGACAGAAGCCGGAGCCGAAGCCAGTGACAACAACCTCAGAGCATTTGCCAAATGTGGCCATCGTTGCCGACGCCGACGCCGACGCCATCATTGTCATTGTCAGGCGGGATGCCTGGCTGGCTGACTCGCTGGCTGAAGAAAAATTGTGCAGGAGATGAAAAATCGCAGACAAAACACACACGGCAAAGGGGCAAATGCAACAGGGCAGAAGAATCATGAAGACACAAAAGCCAAATGTCTGCCAGATAATTTGTACCCCACCAGACGAGCAAATGAGTCACATTCTGGCCAGGATTGTGTGGTGTTCCACCATAGATCAGGTCAAACTGACAGATAGCAATCGGCTCGATGGGAGGTATTTCGTTCCAAGCCTCCTACTGACCATTAATAAACCGAAGCCCGTTTTAAGCATAACTATTCAAAAGGAAATCTGTTCGATAGGGAATTAAATATTTACCAGTAAATAAATGTGAATAAAAACTCTGTAAAAGTCAATATAAAGTTCATTTCTCATGGACAAATACTTGCATGTTTAATGTAGCAGTTGCCATATGACGGAAAATTGGTTTTAAAAAAAGGTCCAGCGTTTGTTGATAATTCATAAATCGCATTCCAGTTTTTACTTCAATGCAATTGATAAAATTGACTTGCAAAAGTCAATTAAGTTAACCGTTTTTTATGGCGAATCGCTTGCTGGGGGTTTCCCTTTTGGAAGTATTGTTCTAGCTTCTTTTTTGCCTCGATGCTCAGCGAAGCATTGCCAGAGATTTTTCCGTCTGGGGTTTCTTTTTTGCCGTCGGTTTTCATTTTTTTTTCATTTACTTTGCGTATTCTTAGTTGAGTGATTTTTGATGTTTCGCTTTACGGTTAATTTATGCGCAGCTTGGTTGTATTTTTTCTTTACAGACGCTGGTTCTATTTATAGGCTATGGGTTAATAGGTTTATGGAAAATCCGCCAAGTAAAACGGATCCAATAACCGACCAAAGTTAAATGCGAAAAAGTTACACTGTTTATTAGCTCAAAGTGACAAAAATCTCAGTTACAAATTGTAAACTGAGAATAATAAAAAAAATTAAATACGTTTAGCTTTGACATAAAATACGTTACGCATTTCCGCATCCGTAAAAATTAAGAGGAGAAAAAATGTTGCAAGCTATTTCCTTAATGCATTGCAAATGCCAGCCATAAAAATAAAAACCTCAAAAAAGTGGCTGGAAAAAGTTAGTTGAATGAGTGCCTCGCCGTCTCGCAAACATTTATAATTTTTGGCTTAAGCGGGCTATTTATTTATTTATCTTTGGCGGCACTAAGCCTCCTTCCTGACCATTTTTTATTGCCTGCTGTCTGCCTGCTTTTTGTAAGCCGCTTAGCCAGGCGCTTTTTTCATGCAATTAAAAAGTGTTGCATACTAAAGGGCGCCAAGGCCGTGTTCGCACCGAAAGTCAAACAGAAAAAAAACCTAAATTAAGTTGTAGTTTAAATCAACTTTGGGGAGTCTAACCCTTAACCCCTTGTGCGGTTCCAGATTGTTTTTGCTTGCCCTGCTTGGGGTTCCTTTGTTTTATTTGAAATTAGGAAGCATTAGCAACGCGCGGAGCTCCTCATTAAAATGTCGGCCGAGGAGCTAAACACTGGGTGCCAAGTGCCAAGTGGGGATGCAGGTGGCTGAGTACTGGTGGATGCTAGATGCTATCCCGGCTCCAAGGCTGCTGGCCAGAAATAGAATCAAAAGGGCAAAAAGCAAGCCACTGGAGCATGAAGCGGAATTAAGAGTAGCGCGAGCAACAAAGCGCAGCAGTAGCTGCAAGGGATCGCAGCAGCGCAGCGAATTAAACATCTTCCTCTGTTCTTGCAAAGCTGAAGCCACAATAACACACTGGTTCCAGGTAGTATTATTTTAAGTTGTAAAAAAAAGGAATTGTAATAACAATTATAAACCGATGAGTAACAATAAAGGAAGATAAGTTAATATTTTCCAGAATTAAATCAAATATTTATATATAAATGTTAAAATTTGAAACACATCCAAAATCTTCTCTAATTTATGCTAATTTCTCGCCTGGAACAGTTTCTCTACGATCCCTATAAATAAGCCAGAATGCAGCAGCTTTTCTGAATTTTCTCCCCCAGTCCCAGCCCCCTCTCGGTGCTCCAATTGTTTCATCATTTTCCGACTATTTCCCAGCTCGGGGCACAATTTTTGGCATATTTAAGCGGCGCCCTTGCGAGCAATGCTGGTCTCCCTCTCGAACCCTCGAACCTCTTCCTAACTAACCCGCCCAGTTATTATGCAAAACAAGAGCGAGCGGATTAACGTGCCATCAGTGAGCTGCCCAGAGGAGGAGTGGGGAATTATGTTTCGGAAATTATGTAAGCATAAAGTGAGATATAAACGCACCCCCGTCGTTTATGGCACAGGATGCAGGGCTGCAGGGATGCATAGATGTTGTCGCCCTGTCAAAACTGCACACGTGACAAGCGGTGGGGAGACAGGGACGCCTCTCTCACATGTCATGCAATGACAGCAGAAATAATTTCCAATTATTTAGAGCATACTTTTGGGCATCCAATTTTCCATTTACTCGAACCGCGCTCCTCACGGCCCCTGACACATGTCGCCGCACCACGCGAGAGTGTTTAAAATTTGCGGTCAACTAATGTTGGTTTTTGGTGCATCATCCCGCGGGGGATTTTGCCTCGTTTTTGTCACCTAATCATTTGCATACTTGGCTGCATTTAGCATGGGATTTATAGCCAGATCGATGGAACATATTATGTTATGTATATAGAGCCGAAAGTTACCGTAGGAAATTTTTCCTCCCGGGAAGCTTGCCTTTCCAGGAGAAGCAACAAAATTAATCTATTGTTAGCCCAACTGCTGCTCCATTGTTTGCTGGACAAACTTCGTTAGAGTCTGGCTTTGTAAATCGTTACAGAATGAAACCCAAATTGTATGCAACTTATACAATGCACGAACTACAATTTCAGCAGGGCAGAACAGAATTTCCATCATATTTGCAGGACCGCCCCTCTGGCATCCTTGGCGTTCATAAATTGCACATTTTAAAAGTGTCGTAAATTTTGCGTAGGTGCGAGAATCAGCTCTGAAATTGAATCGAATGCAGTGGAGCACAAGCAGGAGCACTCACACACACCGAGAGAGAAACACACGGAGGACACGTTCCCTTGCACATACACAAGCACAGACGCCAGGATAAGGAGGCACGCGCAATTTGCCATTGCATACTTTGCAGCGAAACTTTTTTGGGGTTCTGTCATAAATTCAGCTCGCACTCCGGCAGCATATGTGGAGCTGGGCTGGAGAGGTGCGGCAGAAGATTTAGAGCTCTGCTAATAATTGCATATGATTTTGCCGCCATAAGTTATGATTTTACTGGGATAATTAATAAACAAAATAAGAGGAGAGAAATGGTAGTGACAGGTGGGAGTTTTCAGTATCAGGCAGGCATTGAATCGCAATTAAGAACTATAACTTTATGTGGTTCTATTTTGTATCAGTAACCCAAGAAGTAACCCTAAGAACCTCATAATTCGTTGATTTACTTCTTTAATAATGCCATCTCCTGGCACGCTTTGATTACTACTCGCCATCATTTATTTTTAAAGCCTTTAATCACTCAATAACTCAACAAATCTGAAAGCCAGTTAAGTGTCTCCGGAAACGATAGATACGCACTTGGCCATCCACGAGATACTCCACACCCAGCCATCCTCGCTAACGAGTTCGAGTCGCGGGGCCTGGAGCCAATAAAGCGACCTATTAGAGTGCATCCTTGACAGAGGCGGCAAACAGGAAGTCGAATTGGAAGAAATCACTTCCCGCTCATTAAGAGACGAGTGCAGGGAGACTTTTCCAGCCACTTCCGTTGGACAACCTGTTGTTGCTGCTGTTGTTGGATGGAAACATGTTCCAGGCCAAGGAATTTGCCTGCTGCATAAATTCTTTCGATATGATTTATGGCTGCGGCGATGCTTTTTGCATCGCTCCATGTCACAAACTGGTTCGAAATGCCTTTGCCATCCGGTAGCTGGCAGCCAAGAAAAACACAGAAAATACCAGCGTTATGCTAAATTATGCTGGATATGTCTAAGCATTTAAATTGTTGTCTTGTGGTCTATATTTACTCTAGTGTCGAAGGGGGGAGCTGTGCTGATTCGATTATCCGTTTGCCATTCCACGCAGACGGTTGCGTCACAGCAATCAGAGGCGGGATAATTGCACTCCTGCCGGAGACACATCCCATGCCAGTGGCTCATCCTGCTCTCTGGGTGCTCCCTGCTCCCTGTCGATTTTGGCAATTCCTCAAATTGACGTGTTTCTCTGCACGTGCCACCGATTTCGAATGGGAGACTCCAGGAGGGTGGCGCAACATGTCGCCACTTTTGTGGCAGCCACACCCAAAGCAGCCCCATTTCTTCCGCCACTTTCTTCGAAGAAGAAAACCCCAAGGAAGACTCTGAAGAAGACATTAATTCTGGGCTTCTGCACAGTAAGAAATTCAGAGGGAAACTCTTAATTTAATTCAAGGAAAGATATTAATAAGATATTAATTTGTTAATGTAATCTATATATTTTCTTGAATTACTTTAAAGTAATTACAATTATTCAGGCTCTTATAGCCTTATTAATAAGTCTTCTAAGGGTTTTTCTGTGCCGAGCGCGGTCCCATGTGCCCCGAGCGAAATTCGTTAATAAGTTTTCCTAGCCACACCTCGCCACACGCTCGAAACGAAAACAACAAAACGAAGGTTCTTGCTTCGGTTTAGCTTGGGCTGGGTCTGGGGGAAATTGAAGCCGACACTCGTTTTCCCTCGCTTCCTACACCGAGTTTTTTGGGAGATTCGGTGCGTGTGGAAAACAGGAAATGTAAACATTAATAGCGCCATGTGGGGAACGGAAATTCAATTAGATGGCAATGAGAATATATTTAACTGTAAGTTGCTCCACCGGAGAATGCGGAAACAACTGCAGCGTAGGTAGGCACTCGGAGAAGTTAAATGGAGACTTGACAGCCCAAAATGAAGCCCTGGTTGCATGTGTCGTTTTCCGAGACTTCCGAGGTCACAGCTTTGCCATTTATCTAATTAAAATTCAAGGCATTTAATTTGTTCTTCGGCGAGTTAGAGCGAGAGAGCCCCGAAAAATAAAAATAAAACTTTAAAGGACAAATATTTTAAATATCCCTCTTGCCTGTCCGCTGTCCGTTTTCTCTTCAGGCTTCCCTTTTGTCTCTGGCCATTGGCATCAGCCTCTATTTGCTGTCAAATTATTTGCCCAGGAATTTAAGACTATTAAAAGAAGGACAACAACGCTTTCAGGCGCCGTCGCATTACGCAAAATGTATATGAGTGCTTTTTCGAAAATACATACAGATGCCGGGGTTTGCATACTCGGAACATTTTTTGGGCTGGGCCTGGGCCGCGGAACAAAACCAACAAAGGCCCTAACACACAAGGGGGAAAAAACCTCGACTCAAAGGTAAACAAAAGCCGCCAAAGGAGCCCAGCAAACCCAACTTAGGGCGGCGTAATCTGGGGCAAAACGAAAAAACCGAAAAAAAAACCGAAAAAAAATCAACAAAGGAGGAAGCGGGGACAGAGGAGGAGCCTTCGCCATCTCGGCTATTAATTTTTATTTGCCCTGTCATTTCAGGCATTCCGGACAGCCGGCCTGTTGCTAAGCTGAGCGCAGCTCAAATTACCTTATAAATAGTTTTCTCGGCTAGTAAAAGTCGCTAAAGAGCCCTGTCTGATGGCTGTAGAAGCTGCGATCTAGTGGCTGCCAGCTGTGCTTACCTGTAACGGAAAGGAAAATGAGAAAATTCGTTAGTCAAGTCGGAGAAGATGGGGTAAGGTGGCTTAAGAGGATACTTTGCATGCCAATGAGTTGAATTTGGAAACTTGAACTAAATAAATATTAAATACCCTCGGACTGGTTGGTTATATTAAGGTAGATAACAATATGTTATGACTCGGAGTTTATATAAATGCGAATTCCTCTTCTCCATCACTCAGCTACATTTCCCAGCACATAAATCAATCCCAGAGCCGCCTAAGGGTTCGCCCCATGCAAAGTGCAACCTGCAACCTGCAACTGTTTCCTCGGCCAGTTTCCCATGGCCACGCGACAGCTGCCACTGGGTGCGCATTATGAAAAACCATATGAGAAAATCTGCCAAAAACAAAAAAGACTCTTCGGAGCAGCAGCAACAGCAGCAGCACAGCAGCAATCTGGCCACGCACATATGCTTTCGCCACGCCGACTCGCATCCATGGGATACACTTGATCCGGCGAATGGAAGCTGAGCTGGCAGCTGACTTGCAGTCCTTCCCTGGATAGTTGGATAGCAGATAGCGCGTAGATAGCGCAGTGTGGGAATTCGCCATGAGAAACCTCGCGTTCGAGTCCCGGCAGCTGCCGAGATCTGTGGAGGTAGCAGGTAGCAGCATCTCTTCTTCGGATGCGTATGCACAACATGTGGAAAATGCGGCAGGGAAATGGGGGAAATGTCGATGCTGTTGTTTTTGTTCTTGTTCTTTTTCCTGGCACTCAGAAATCCGGTTCGGGTCGGGCCACTTTGATTTTGTGGAGCCATTTAAATAGATGATAGGAGCATCTCCCAAATGTGGTGTTTATCGGCTAGGATTTTAGTTTCGTTGGATGCAAATGCCGTTTCCTGTTCCGGCTCCAGAGTTCAGGGGTCAGCTGCTAACGAGATGCATTTAGCCGGCATTGTGCGACCTTTGTCTCGGCATAACGCCCACATTTTCAAAAACAAGAGGTGTGAAAAGAGGTGTGCTGGCTGCGGCTTCTTGTGTCTTATCTTTCCAGGTAAGGGCTCTGGGCTGTCAGCGCAAGATTGATGCATAGGAACAGATAACGAAAGTCGTGGGTTGATCGAATTTTAGGGACTGACACCTAGAGCCCTTAAAGGTAAGACTGAGTCAAGCGAGAGTTGCATAATCTTCAGGGGGTCTTAGTTAAAAATCTCAGAGTTTACTTCTAATAAGACCTGAAAATCATAAAAATCCTGTAACCTGTTTGCCTTTATGTTCCATCACGATAAGGTCCATAATGTCTCCTTTTGGCTAACATCAAGTTCTTTATTGGCCTCAGCTCGCTTTTTATTCATTCCACCTTATGAGGGGCATATAAATCTAAAATCATGTTTAGCACTAATCCCTTTATATCTAGATTCAACAGTCATTACACAGACTCCGTCATCTACCTTTTTGTAAGTTTTATTCATTCCATTGCTCAGGTTTTTGTGCGGACTTCCTCATTCCCTGACTCTCATAACTTTTATTGCCTCACGGCCAATCAGTTTCCCATTTTCCCTTTCATTTGATGGAATCTCCTCATTTATCAATTAGTCAGCCTCACACTTTGATTCCTTCAGGGGCCTACTTCCTGTCGGACTTAGAATCGAAAAAAGAAGAACTCAAACCCAGACTCATTAGTTTTTGTTCCCTTTTTTTTCAGTGGCAAATTGAGGAGAATTTATGGAGCGTTCACAATATGTTGGGTAAGCGATATTTTGTCAACTCGACAATTTGTCGGCATGAGTGGACAGAATCCTTTGTATTCGAGTCTCTATCGCAGACATTCCGGACTCTTTACATTGTGGGCCGCGCTGGACAGGAAGCCGTTTGTGTCTGAGTCTGCGCAACCCGAAAATATGTTTTTGTGTAACTATTCTATTCTGTTGGCCATAAATTACCAAAAGCCGGGCACGGCCCTCGGGGGCCGAACTGGCAAAAAGTCAATTTTCTAGTATTTTAATGAGATCCGACTGTAAGCTTCGCAGTAGCCTGCCTGCCATCTTCCCTTTTTGGCCGAGTTTCTTGGGAACTGCAAATTAAACTAAACTAGTTTTCGGTTTTCCGAATTTCTGCCAGCCAAGTACTAATGGAATTACGCGGGAAATGTATTCGGCGCGGGACTTGTGTTTCGGCATCCGAGTTTGGGGCAAATTAAGTTCAACTGTGGCTTGCTAATGGCTTCGGTCCGAACTGTGCTTCTGTTCGACAAACGAAATTAACATTTTTGCTTAAACCACTGTGTGTGTGCCGTGTTCTGTCGCCTTTTTGCCGATTATCTCTGACTTCTGGCCCATAGTTGTTGGTTGGCTGAGGCTGCAAGGCAACAAGTTGGCCATCCAAGACGACAATTTGCTTGAAATGTTGCCCAACAAGTAGGAATAAGCTAGAGGTGGCACTGGATAGGGTTACGAAATTTCAATGGGAAATGGGAGTCTTTAAAAGCAAGTTAATCAAAGAAAAAGAGCTTCTAACGTTAATAAATAATTAATTTAATATTAAGTATATATAAAAAATATATATATAAAATAAAACATATTTTTTATGATTAACTATCGGTGCTCGACTGTTCGTTCTTAAATTAAACTGAAAGTTCTTCGAAATCTTAATTAAATCGGCTTGCTTTTGTGCTATTTGGAATGTTTTGGTTTTTTTGGGATATTATTATCTTGTGTTTATGAAGAGGTAACACTTATAATATATATAGTTCTTTCAACACAACTTCTCTGGCTTAAAACACTTGCTAGATTCTTAGTCAAGGGCCTTTGGCAAGTCACGCGACCATCTCTAGGCCAAGTGACTGACTAAGCCAGCAAGTACATTGACTAAAGATGGAGGAGACTGAGGCAGAGGTAAGCAACATCTCCATCTGGCGGCTATTTGTCACGCTTTGACGTAGCCGCCGCCGCTTTGACGCAGCACGCGTCGCATCGCTGCCGCTGTCAGCGCTTAGTCACAGATGTACGCAGGCTGCACTTTGCTGCACTTTACTTGGCGGTCTTTGACTCCTCGGCGCTTTTCCTAGCGCTTTTCCGCGTCCAGCGACGGGACAGGTGGCTGATCGGCCAGAAGGTGATTGGCCCCGGCAAGTGACTGGCAGGCAGCCTCCGATGGGCCGGCAAAAAGTTGCGACTCCGGTATTTAGTGCAAATATGCTGGCCGTCGTCGGCCAATGATGCATTAACTGTTAATGCCTGCCCCTGACATCTTCCTGGCCATGTCGGAAGCACACACACAGACGGGCAGAGAAAATAAAAACATATCCCCGTGATTCAGGGAAAAAACCACAATGGCAACGGCGCGGGGAAATCTCGATATGACACTCAATTAAACTCAATTGTTGTTCAATTAATTAATCAATTATGCATTTTCATATTGCACATTATATTTAATTTATTTTCGTTGTAGAACAGAATTATTTCGGCTCTCGAATGAATATTGCATTGCAATAAAAACGACAATGAATTGTTTTTGCGCTCGTTATGGGGACATTATGCTATGGGATGTCTCATGTCTCTGTCTTCGTCACAGAAAATAAAATAAATCTTTCAATACTCCTTAAATACTTCCTGTCTATCCTAATAGATTTTTAAAAATTATTCCCAAAGACTTTCCAATCTCAGAAGAGCATTCAGTGAACATTAAATTCTTCAACACTTGAACCCACTTCATTTGCATGAAAATCTCTCAGCTGCTCATCGCATATTGTTCAAATTAATTAAATGCCACTTTATGCAGGCCATCTCCTTATTTTAAATATTCCATTCCATTTTTTAGTGGAACTGATTTTGCAACAAAAAAAGAGATGGCTTCATAAATCTGTTAAAATCCTGTCATATTTCATTGAGGTTTCGTCGGCGCGCGCGGCAAACCGAAAGCGCTTGCCGCCTCATAAATTTAAAATATAATAAAATAAGAGCAAAACTTAAAGCCAACAGCAGCGGTTAAATCTAAAAAATCACATAAAGCTTTCAGCTCGAGGGCGGAAATTATAAATTCAGAGCAAAAGTTCTCGATTTATTTCATTTCGCTTTGGCGCTGCTTTACACAATTACAAAAAGCAAACACAATTTCGATTTCAGCTTTCCCTGGAAGCGGAGCCAGGTATTGTTTTACAGTTTTTTTGTGGTTGTCAATAAATTATTGCAACACGGCTTAACGGCGAAATGCTTTTCCCATTTATTTGTAGATAATTTCCATCCTCCCCCGCAGCCAAATTGCAGTTCATCGGGCTTTTGAAAACCCGTGAAAACCATTCAAATTCTAGACAAAGAGTTTCGAAAATTTCCCAGTCTCGGGCCAAGGCAAGGCCGCTTATTGTCTTCACTGAGCGACGCATTTAGCTGAGTTCTCCCCATATACAAATTGCACATTTGTTTCGGATAAATCAGCTAAAAATACAGCACAAATTGCTGTCTGTCCCACACCGAGGCGTATTCCCTCTAATGCCTTCCCAGTCAAAACAGCCTCGAACTAATCATAAAATATGTGCACAAGGCCGTAAAAAACAATGTGCCGAGGGCCCCTACTGCAACTGCAACTCCCCCAACTCTGTGACGAAATTCCGGGAAGAAGCCTGCCTCGCCCTAATGAAGTTATGAGCTCGTCCGGGGGATGGAATATATTTATTTTTGATGCCGTCGCTCTTCGTGCATATTCCATAAATATGCTTAAAAGCAGCGGCGGAGCCTTCCTTCCACTTAAGCGCCGACAATTAATATTTCCATATTTCTTCTCTTCCCTTTTGTTTACTCGAGTGCCGATTAAGTTGTTTTAATATGAAGCAGTGCATCGCCACTGAGAGAGCTCTCGCTGATATATTGTTGTATTTATCTCGCAGAGAAAGCCAATGGCAGATGCAACAGTAGAGGGCCTTGTGCCCATTGGAATGCCCGATAAGCTACGAACTTGTGTGGGCGGCTGATTCACTTCCATTTGTGGGGCAGCAGAGGTTCTACGGGGTCTGGTATTTATAGTACTCCTATCTGGGAGCAAACAAAACTGAAAACTGAAGCGAAGCAAGAAAAATTGAGCCCTCAAAGCGTGCACAAATCATTCTGGGCCAGAAAACTGCCAACTGCCAATGGCCAACTTCCAGAGGGGCCGCAATCTGGGCCAAAAATGGGAACACGAAAAAACAATGGGCCAGAAATGTTAACCCAAGCCGATTCCCACACGAATTTGCAAAACGCACAATTAAGTCGCCTGGGAGAGGTCCCTGGCCGGCTTCCTGCCCCTGCCCCTCTTGGCCCAAGTACCGAATGATGTGCCAACGAAGACGTCAAGTTGTCACTTGGCAGCAGTAGCCGGGTAGCCGGGTAGCCGGGCTTCCAGCTGCAGCTTTTAAGTTGGTTAATTTGTCAAGAGCGGCCAGAGGGGGAACGAAAAAATGCAATTGTGTGAAGAGTCCTCCAGTTTGGGCCCGGTCCCGGGATGTCTGCGCCAAGTGTTTGCATTTAGCCAGCCTGGCACTGACTGATGTACAGAAATTACTCACGCTCAAATAGAGCTCCAAGTGGGCAAGCGATTCGCTTTTTTCTCCAGCTCAGCACTCTGTGTTTTTTTTTTATCCTTTTTCGGCTGTAATCCGGACAGTTTCCGGCCTTTAGCCAGAGCTGAGCCCGACCAACGGGTGTTACACGCATATCGATTACCAGGCAGGGCCTCACAGCCGGGAGTTCCCAGCGCCTTAAAGGCGAGTGAGAGTTGCACTCGCAGGGGGCAGTTAATGAATCCCGACTTGTCCACTTGCAAAAGGCAAAAAGTGAGTCAATCAACTTTCAGCCCCAACATTCCACATTCCCACAGTACGTCCCGAGTAACAACCAACAGCGAATTCCTGTCCCAGGATGGGAACTGGCCGAGCACCAGAAACCACTTGCGGTTGCATTTTGCGGTTTGTGCGAGCATCCACATACAAGTTGAAGAAGAACAAGCCAAGCTGGGAGCTGGGAGAGTGCGTGAGAGTTTGTGCCTCGCCAGGTGGTGGTGGGTGGAATGGAGGCACGTGTTGCATCCGGAGAACGATTTCCCACTCGATAAGCCCCCAGCCGTGAGATATACCCCGCCAGCTGGGTTTACGCTCGAACGAAAGTTTACGAGCCCCGGGCACAAAATGAAAGGTTAACAGAAGCCACTACGGGCTGACCCTAATGGATCATCCGATCTAGAGGAAAAAGTGAGAAAAGCGAAGGGAACTATGACAAAAGAAAGTTCAAGATAAACCTTGATTGACCATAAAACGAGCTACAAGCATCTAAAGAGACACTCGCATTTAGATAACCCCATAAAGGTCTGACCCCAGGCAAATATAGCCCCTTCAAGAGTGGAAGTGGCAAAAAATATTTACATGTGCGAAGGCAACTTCGATTAGCACAAGTTCCGAGTATTTTCTCGGTAATCATCTTGTATTCAAATCTCCCACAAATGACTAACACCTGTTTCGCTAGAATAGCGAATCACTTAACACAAATTCCTCAATATCTAATCATTCCCTTCCACAGATCCATTCACACTCGAAGTTTCGTAGTTTCAGAGAGAAAACCAGTCGCCGTAAAGCGACATAATTGTTTTACGGACTCCATTTCACAGTTGCCGAACGCAAACAAACAGTTAACAGACTTTGTGTACTTTTGGTTTTTTGTTAATTAATTGTTAACAAAACGAAGTGTCAACAAAAAATATCTACCGGTAGCGGCGGCTCCAGCCACGAGTAAAAGCGCCAACTTATATTTTCTGCTGACACTGTGCCATCATTTATAATAATAACGAAGCCTTTTATTATTACTGCGCTTCGCTTCTGTACTTGTTTATCGAACACACCTTTTAAAGTCGCTGACTAAGTATGATTTTCGCCGTAATTTAGCCAAGTTAGCACGAAACGCTAAACGAGGTTGCCATACATAACCGAGGAGACCGAAGAAAAAACCCCAATTCGAGCCTGTGTATATTCAATTCAATTGAATTCGGAATACTTTTGAATTTTTAGCTCCAACAAAATGTGTTGCCAACGCCTCATTGAATTGCAAATCATTTGAAATTTGCTTATGACACGGCTGACGACCGAAAGAGTTGGGGGAGTCGCTCGGCTAAAGTCCGGGTGGCACAATTTTATGGCAATTTCTGTACAATTCTTTGTCAATTGGCAATGCGCGGGTGTGTCTTTGATTCGATGGAGAAACAATAGGCCATACATAGTGCGGATAACTGTATATGGAAGTCAGACGACTTCCTCAAGCCATAAACCCGCGCATATATTAACCAAGATTTATACAAAAGCCAGCTCGCTGCGATGGAGCTTTAAAATAAAAACCAACCACCGATCATCAGAAAACTAAGAGATCCTCTTACTAAAACTCCACACGAGAGATGGTATCTGAGACATCTCAATTCGCCCGTTCCATCGTTTAGTACGAATTGAGTTATAAGAATGCTTGCCAAGTCCAAGTGCCTAGATCTCCGGCGAAAGATAAATGACCCTTTAGCCGGACCACACTCGACTTCCTCGGCCAGCATCCCATTAATCAAGGGATCGCGATGAGCTACTTCCCTTTTAAAACGCCCCGAGTATGTACGTGGGTGCACTACGAGAATCAAATGAGGCGAATATCCTTTCATAGCGCACGTATATCCGTAAAACACGGATTTGGGAGTCCTACCTGTTCCCATCCTCCCTCTGCAAGGCGCTAAACCGAAGGAAACCGCACTTGACAGTAGCACACGAGCAGGTAGGCCCGAAATCGAATCTCTCACGTAGAACCCAGGATGGGATCGGAGGGACTGAGCCCCCTGGGGTGCATTGTTCGCGTGCATTTCCTGATTTTTAATTAGCCAAATAGAAGCCCGAACAAAGACAACAAGTTGTACAAACGCTTATCCCGGGAACGAGGAGACGTGCTTGGCATTTGGCATTTGCTGTGTCCTCCTCAGTGTCCAAAACAAAGCCTTGCACCAGACAAAATACTCTCACACTCCGGGGAGACAGGAAATTAATTCAATATCAATATCGCGGCGGGTGCGACGAACTCTGCGGAAAATTGCCAGAAAGTGAAGTGAAAAGCCACCGCAGTTTGGAAATTTTATAATCGCCCCAAACCGCCTTTGGACACTGCGAATTTCCCCAGTCACCATCGCACATGGTCGCCGTCAGCGCCTTGGCATCTCCATTTGATTACGCGCCTGGACTTGACTTTGCCAGCGCTGGTCTGGTGGAAAACAATAATTTTTTATTGTTTCTCTTCCATTGAAATGTGTACGTACTCCGTAGAATTTGCGTTAATTAGCAGCGGAGCTCAGCTTCAAGGGAGCTGAGAACTACAGAAGCTCGGAGCGAAACGAAGTGATATATGGTATCGGATTAAGCGCATTTCAAGGTATTTCAGTTCTGATCTCAGGCCTCGGCTGTGTATAAATCGTGATTATGGTCAGCAGACTATGTGAACTCGTTACCATTTTTGTTCGAAACAAAAGAGACAGCTTTTTCTCATAACAACCTGCGAGATATCAATCCAATCCAATCCAATCCTACTTTGATTTGAGACCCGATCCCAGCTTTGAGTCATTTATAATCGTTTAACCAAGCGACTTCGACTAATTAGGGGGGACGTCGGCCGAGCAATTTACATAAAATGTTTATGCATTTTGTAAATACTTGGGAAGGTCTTTTGGGCGCCTGCGTGTGGGCCCCAAAGGTATTTGCATAAAAATGCTGAGCAAATTGCTCAGTTGCAGATTTACGGATGTTCAGTTGTGAGAGCCAAAGAACCGGACAATGACGTACAGAAAGTCCGTATTTGCATTATAATCGCCTAGATGATCTCTGGGGGGAAGCGGAAATGAGTTGCCAACAACTCGGTTACCGTTGGCCGGGTCTTCAGGTTCAATCAACTCTGGCTGGCGAAAATCTCCCAAGATCTTGTCGCAATTCGATAATTGGACGACGGAGGAAATTCTGGACTTTCGCCAAATCGAAAAGAAAACCAATCGAACCAGACTAGATCGGGTCGCCCCATCATAAAACTTTCTAGAGGAAGCAAGTAGATTATTGGAGCCGCCTCGAAAACTGGGTTAGATTCGATGGATCGGGGAGAACTCAAGATCTGGGGGCTTACCTTTAAGCTGATGAGGTTTTATATCCAAATGCGGTATGTGTGTAATCCCAAGACTTTGATGGATGGCGGACAGAGCCTAGCCGAAGACAAGACAAGGTCGCACTGTTTTTTTCTCTCTGTGTTTTGTTTTTCTTCGTCTGTTTTACGGCCCTTGCCTGGCATTAACTTATCGAGCACTCCACTGTACTTTGCATACGCGCCGCATTTCTACGCGTATTTCCACTGCCAGAGGTGCGTACGTGTGTTCCCCGCGGAGCGAGTGAAGGGAGCGAAGGGCGCTGCGGATGCACACAGGAAACAGGTGCAGTGATTTCCACTGGCGATGCACTTGGGTTTTCGTTTCGTTGCGTTCGATTCTAATTATGTTCACATATTTTGGGGCTTGCAAAATAATTTTGGTTTTCGATTCGCTTGCACTCTCGGTTTCGTTTTAGCTTTGACAGTCTCAGCCCCCGTTAGCTGGTTCACGCTCACGATAATTGCAAAATAATATATAGCGCAGCAGCGACGACGTCTGCTCTCGGCAATGTTTACGGACGCAATGAAGCCGCAGAGCTAGCGTCTGCGAGGTCTAACCTGCGAGAGGTCCGAGAGTCAGACTCAGTCGCCAGAGAGAGCTGAGAGAGTTGCTAGGGTTAGTGGCTAGCAAGCAAGCAAGAGAGCGACAGATCGAGCTAAGGGCCAGCAACATGCAGCATGTTTGCGAGCAGAGTATGTAGGTGTGCTGTGAAGCAACACGTTCGAACGCTCGCTCTCTCTGACTTTAAACACTCGGAAAAAAATGGACAACACTTTTCTTATAACTTTAAATAAATTAATATACAAAATTCACTTCTGGGGGTAAAGCTAAAAATCCTTACAAGGAAAACAAGTTAAGTATAAATAACTGTCATGAAAAAGTTTGTTAGATGACGAAGCCACCCACCGCAATAGTGACGTAGACGCTGAGGAGCGATCTCCCCCTCTCTGTTTTAAAGTTATTGTTATGTTTCAAAACATAGGTCCTGAAATATGTACAACTTTAATTTGAATTTGGACAAAAGTATGTGCCTACTACCTATGGAAAGTCTCTTCTCGCTTTTGTTCAGGAGCAATCGGGTAAATTCACTTAGTGATCACTACATGACTTTTCCACTGAGCGTTCAAGAGGATATTCATAAGAAGCAGAGCTATGACAGATTCACCACATGAATTTTTCACACAACGTTCAGGAGTAAATTCCAGAGGATTAGAGCATGAATTTCAGGCAGCATGAAAATCTGGTAGTCTCGGATATACCAAGTAAATTAAGTGACAAAATTACAGTTTTATTGCAATGATGCGGTGCACTTGTGTGCCGACAAAGGCTGGTTAGATAAATATGTATAAATATGGTGTAAATGAAATACTTAATAGATTGGGTTTATTTTATTTAGTACATAATTTAAGTGTTGAAATTTAGTAAAAGTGTGTGTGCATTAACACAATTTCGTGTATTCGGTAACACATGAAAGTTTAAAATTAATTGAAAGTTGAATTATTTTTTTGTTAAGTAAATTCAGCATAGAAGTTAAGTTGAGTTATAGCTTCGATCAATTTTTTTTGTATCAATTTATTTATTTCTGTTAAATTTCTAAACTCCACAATATAGTTTTTCCAGTGGACATGTGTGGGTTGCGGTTCGAACTCCGAAGAGCTGTCTGCTGTAGGCGTGCGAGCGGGCGAACCGCCGTCAGTTCGCTCACTTCTGAGAGCGAGAAACTGGTTTCCAATCAGACTTGACCGGCATGTGGGTTTCCTCGTGGAAATCTGCGTTGGGGATGGGTAGCCAGCGAGAACGGCAGACGCAGTTGAGTGACGCCGGATGGGCTTGGATGGCAGAGGCTTGGATGGCTAGGGACAGTGGCTGAAAAGAGGTGCTAGGCGGGGAAAGACTGTTCTCGAACAAGCCGTGGAAAATTTGGGAAAATATTATAAGCAAATAGATATTTTTCTATCCTGAACGAATACTGGAATAAAATATCATTAATTTAAGTGGTTATAATGAACTCTTAAGATTGTTCATCTTTATAAAAGGTTTTATAATTTCTTTTAAAATAATCATTGAGTATTTTCGGTACCTAGAGTCACTACAGAGCCCTCCCACATATTCCGAAAGTCTCCATTTGGTTTATATGCCTCGACTATTGCCATAAATTCTGCCTAGAACCCACTCGTCGATTTATTATGAGCACGTTTCTGACCATTTATGGGTTAAACACTTTTATGGCGACTGGTACTTCGGATTTGCCATTAAACATGCAATAAAGCCCTGAACTTTGGCCACATGCAAAGCCAACCGAGCGAAAAGAAAGTCTAGCCAGCGTCAAGCGCAATTTTCAATTCCGACATTGTCAAATTTTACGTTGGTTTGGTTTTCTGGCTTGATTTATTTAGCCCAAACGTAACAGAAACGACAAAGTAAGAGAAAAAGAAAAACAAAAGTTGAAAAATTAATTATGACAAAGTCAAAAAGTCAAAAAATTATTAATGAAAGTGAAATTATCATCAGCGAACCGAAAACAGAAATAGATAATGAAAAAAAAACCTCAGACAGATATTTTTGTTGCTCGATAATTTGCGGATCCAAAGGAAGCAGCAAAAAATTCGTTAGATCTTGATAGATGGAGATGATGAGTGAATGTCGTTGGTGATGGGCTCGCGGAGTTGTGAAAAACTTGTGCGAAAAATGCGGAACCAATTTGATTTGTTTGCCCATTGAGATTGATTTAATTAGCCGCAACACGGCAACTTATGCAACTAACCCGGGGTGGCAATTAAGAATTCATGAATCAGACCCTAATTAGAGGTCACCGCTTAACGAACTTAAAGCAAAAGCCGAAGCAGGTAGACCCTTGGAGGCCAAGATCGGTTCAAAGGTGTTATGGCTCATATTTTTTATGATTTTTAAACTTCAGTTATCCGAAGCCTTAAGTCTATTTCATTCCGGTTTTCGATCACTCCCAGAAGACCCAGAGTGTGTGTATGCCTTGCGGCAAGGGTATCCAAATGGCAGCTTCTAGTTACACGGCATTCCTCTGTCGAACGGTTAAATATTTGTGAGGAACAGCAGTGCAAATGGAAATGGTATCATAGCACGCTTTTCACACGACCGTGTGAAAAGTACACACAGAGCCAGCCACTCGGGGGAGTTGTGTTGTTCTTGGGCGCTGGGTCTTTGCTCCTCCGAGGCTTCGCTGCAGCGGGGCCAGAACCAGTCACTCCATCCTCCAGATGAAGATGCAGACCCAGACGTGACGAAGGTATGCTCCAGTTACAGAACGCCGTTCGCGGTGCACACACAGCGAGTTTTTTCCCTATACATACAGTGTGGCATGGGGCAGCGAGTACAGGATTACTAATAATTTATATAACATTTCTCAGAGTTCCCTGGGAAACCTGGAATATTTTAGTGTGTTTAACTTGAGCTTTTGTATTTGAATAAAAACATTTTTGGCAGGGGAATTTGCTTCCAGAAACTGTAAAAAATCATTGAAATAGCTCGTAAATAAAAGGGTCTAAGAACAGGTCGGCTCTCCAGCCAATCCCGCCTGTACTCGCATGAAGTTGTAATTGCAGACTCAGCTGCAAGTTAATGGCCAACGGTCAGCAGCTGCCGCAGCCAAAACAGACGTGCTCCAATTGTAAACAAAATCGCTGGGGCTAAAGTCGCCACAGTCCGGCATCTGTGTATCCGAATCCGCACTTGTGCGAGTGTCTGTATCTGCATCTGCATCTGCTCCGGATGGCAGCGGAGTCTGTCAAGTGGGGATGCGATGTCGACTTCCCCCGACGGCTGCACCGACGTTTTTGCGTGCCTAGCACATTTCCTATAAATAGTAGCAGTAAATCATAAAAATAAAACGAGGGGAAAGAACTGAGGCAGAAGCGTACCGAAACCGAATAGCCATTGATGCAATCAATCAAGTTGCGGCCACTTCGAGATACAATTGTATCTGCATTCGAGTGATTGGTGTAATTGGGCTGCCACTAAGTGGCGGCCCGAATGTACTTAGAATTTATTTGATCTGCGCAATCATACTTACCGCACAAACATCACTTAACCTTATCGAGATCACTGCAATTGGTGGACGTGGCCGTAAATCAACCTCCAGGTGGCAGCTGATACAGCCAGGATCCATATCATAAACAAGAACTTCCGATTGCGGCGTCTGCTCAAGTGGCAAGTGCCACGAGCGGCTTAAAACGAAACCAAGTACCTTATTAAGGCCCAAGCTCAAGCCAAAAAAAGATAATTTAAAATAAAAAACAAGGACGAAACTTTGAGCAGCTGAGAGGCAGCAGCTTGGGGACCCGAACAGGTGGCATCGGCAGTTGGATCAGAGACAGAAACAGGAGCAGGGACTGCCGACGTCTTGGCCATATCCGCTGTCATCGTCGTCAGGTGGCCGGCTCTTGGCCAGGTCAAGCGGAAAGGCGTCAAAGTGTCCCGCAGAGGGATCAGCAACGTTTGGCCTTCATAACTCATTGGCCGACCATCCGTCTGGGCGTCTACGATTTCTGTTTGCATTGTGTTCCAGAGTCTTACCAGGAATTTCGAATTTGCGCTGAAAGCTTTTATAATTAAGCTTGTTTCTACAGAATTTGGTATGCAAAATGAGATTATATTTATGTTTAATTCCGGGACTTGGGATTCCCATTAGAAATCCCAATCAACAAAAACTGAAAGGTGCAGTTAATCATGCAAGAACAGTAGAGCTTATCTACTAATAGTCGCTATAACAGTTGTACCTCACAAACTTTATAAATAATAAAAGGAAATATGCGAATATATATTTATAAATAAATTAAAATAATTGTGTGGCAAGAAATCGGGATATTTATCTCCCTAAATAAAATATATCTCATTCTTCTCTGCTCGGCCGCATTTTTGACCTATGTTTGTTTTGCCTATTTTTCGTTCGTCGTCTGTCTGCATTTTGATAATTAAAATGATATATTAATGCTGGATGATTTATTGTGCGAAACGTTTTCGTTTTCGCCAGTTAATTATTATGGTCATCGTTCGGGCCAAGAACGATTTTAATAATGCCTTTTGGACCGTTCGAAGGCACTGCTGAATTTCCACTTTCGACTAATGTTTGTTCAACACTCTGAGCTGGAAGCGGCGCACCAACTTTCGATTTCAATCGCATTCGAAGCGCACACACGGGCCGCGGGTGAGAAATTGTATCTTACGGATTGCGCACTATAAATCAACATTAAATGTCGCTTATTGGGGGCGTCACTGGAGGGGGCGGGGCGGTGGGAGCATAATAAATTGCCTCGACACGCCGTTCAACAGCATCGCTACTTGTTCAAGCCAAGCTTGCACTTCTCCCAAGCCTTTATGATGCAAAAGATGCTTCTTATTCACATTCTCAGTATGCTAAAATGTGAAAAATGGAACCGCGACAGTCTGGCAAATCATTCGGAAATTGCTTGCATTTGATTTAGGGCATAATTTAATGTCCATTATGTTAATATGTATTCAAGCTAATGCTGTGAAATGTTCGTGGGTAATGAGATCAAGACATTGGGACACTTCTGACCAGGTCTTATCGATATTTGATCATTGATTTGGAAGTCGGCTCCCCTGGATGGATCTCTCCCGTTCCCCGCTGAGCTCTGGACAGTATCATTTACAAATACTTTACACTCGCAGCCAGTCCCCCAATAATATTTCCATTCCGGGCACATAATATCCACAAATCAAACGGGATATTAATGACACCCAAATGTCTATATTACATCGCTCGAATCGTAAAGAGCGCTGTCCGGGAACTCTATCCGGCGAACGGGAGAAGTCAGGGAAAATTCGGGGAACGGGAATGGGTTTCGGGGAGAAACTTGGAAACGCGCTGCAACTCCGCAAGGTTTATGGCAAGCACTAAAAACTTTTCAAATATTCCAAAAGTTATTTGTTTTGACGCCGAGGAGAGCTGCACGCTGCTCGTTCGTACATCTGCTGCTAAACAAATTTCATAAATGTTTTATAATGCTCAAAGCTTAAGTCCGAAGGGGGTAACTATAACTTTTCAAATCATATTATTACTCACAAAACAATGAGAGATGATAGTGGCTGTCTGCATGACACTGAACCAGACGTAGTTTCCGGCAAGTACAAACCACTATCGCAGCTTTGTGGAAAAGTGTGTAATGCGATTTTAATCTACTTGCAAATACCGAATAAGAGAAGATGATTTAGAGTCTCATTTTTTAAAGATTACACCTAATATATAAGAGCGCTGAATTAAAAGGTTTTAATTCGTAACAGAGTAAACACATTTTTATTCACGACAACCAGATATAAGGAGATTAGGTAAGCCCCAGTTAAATGTTTAAGCGAAAGGTTGGGGTCAGATTTTGCAACCACCAAGATGCAAGAGTCTAAACAATTTATTTTGACTGGCCTGTAAAGTAAGATAACTTTAATACTCATAAAGGTTTCATCCTTTTTGTATAAAGTTATTTCCGGTCCGTAGAATGATTTGGCCTTTCCGTATTTAACGGATTAACTCCACAAACAAAGATTTTATCTTTATCTATCGCAACATCTTTGCTGGAACAGAACTTTGCTAGAACAAAGTCAAGATTGCAGCAAAAATGATTATTTATATTTCAAAGAACTTTAAGTCTTTTTAACTTAGACTTCTAATTTGAAGCAATCGTTATTTTGAAAAAATACTATGACCATGGGATCGTATGATCATAAGCCGAGTCGATTTTCTACCGTCTATCTGTTTCTCCGTACGAAACAACAGACAACAATATTCTTACCCCTGGCGCACTGAACAATAAAAAACGTGCAACTAAGCCATTGTCGTAATTTTCAGTTTAAGTTAAGCAAATATAAAATAAATACGTTTGTGGGGCCGTGCTCTAAAAATTTCAGTCACATCGGATGATAAATATTGAAGTTATTATTATTATTCCTCATTATTGGAAGCACCATTGCACGTTGTCTTTTAATTTCATCCAAAATGATTTTGGCACTGGATATCTCTCAGTCGGTCAAACTCCACTGTAGTTTTTTTTTTTTTTTTTTTTTTTTTTTAGTTACAAATAAAAGTTCTAAAACAATTTTTATATAAAAATTAAAAATTTTAAACTCTTTTATTAAAATCAAAAAATTGGAGCTACAAAATATTAAAAAAAAAAACAATACAAATTGTTTCTGGAAAGACCTCCCAAAAAATCCTTTCTTTTGGGTCCAATTTTTATTTTAGGCCCAACTATTACAACTCTTCGCATTTTCGCATATCCTTAGGACACATTCCCTCTACAATTTACAAATTACAAATAAAAACCTGAGATCCACAGTCTTTTTCCCTTAAATTTCATCCCCTTTTCCTCCCGAAGGCAAGATATAAACTCTACGGTGCATTCGTTTCCGGCGTCAAGCCCGCAACTGCCATCAGCCATTTTTCCGCAGTGAGTGTCCATACTCCACGGCAGCAATCTCGAATATCGGATAAGACTTAAGAGAAGTTAAATGTAATCAGCTGATGGATTTTATTAAGGATTATTTAATACCCACCAATCAGGAGGATGACATAGATCTTCATAGCAACTACAAGTCTTGGATTGACCAGAATCTTATTGGAATGGAAGAACACTAAGTGGTGCAAAATTTCCGATTTGTAACAGGTAACATTTTGGTTATATAATACATATGGATTTCATTTTAAATGATCTGTTTTAGATATGTAATCTATCGATATACATTTCTAAGTAATTAAGAACTGGGTAAGGGTGCGCATTTTCGTTTACCCTTTGGACATCTTCCCTTGACAATTTCGGTAAAGGCTGTAAGTATTTAAAAAATTTATAAAAATAACCTGACACCCACAGCTCTTTCCCTTACGTTTCAGCCCTTTATCCTCCCGAAGGCAAGATATGAGCTGCACGGTGCATTTGTTAATGCCGGTAACCATGCAACCGCCATCAGGTTCTTTTCTGCAGTTTAAACTCTTTTTCCATTGGCAAAGAATGCATTTTTCGTTTATAACAAAGCCAATCACCAATATCGGTAAGACTTGAGAAATCTTAAGCGTAATAAGCTGTAGGAATTTATAAATGTGGATTTGATACCCACCAATCAGGAGGATGACTGGGAACTTCATGCCGACGAACACTTTACTACACAGTTCTACCAACTACAAGTCTTAAATTGACAAGAAACTTAGTGGAAAATTTCCAATTTGTAACAGGTAACATTTTTGTTTTCCCATATTTATTTATATAACACATATTTACATATATGCATAAGCTGGGGTTTCCCTTGAAATACTAATTTCCACATGCCCATTTAAAGATTAATTATAAGGATTACTAGATCTTTTACTTGTCATTTTATAGTGCAGAAAAGAGAATTATAACCTTCTGAATAAACTATTCCAGATATGTTTATGGTGTATACTTTGGAAGAGCACTGGCCCCATCCAAACGATTTATTTCCCCTGAATAGAAAATAAGAGAAGATGATTAAGCGTGTCATCATATAAAGATTACATCTAATATATAAGAGCGGAATAAAAAGGCTTCAATTCGTAACAGAGTAAATACGATTCCATTCACGGTTACCGGAAATTACGAGATTATGCAAGCTTCGGTTTAATATATTTCATTGCTAAGGTTCGCCTTTTATTTAAACAGCGTTTAGCAGACATTAAAAGTATAGTAAACCACCAAGATGCAAGGCTCTAAAAAATATATTTTGTCTTGCCTCTGTGGTAAGATCACTTTAATATTCAAAAAGATTTAAATGGATTTCACTTTAAGAGATTTTTTCAGTCGCAATATGTACATCCTTCGTCTTCTCAGCGGATAAGCCAACGAATATTTCCACAACACTCGATATAGCTTCATTCATGAACATGGCCAAGAGTTTAGCCGGTATTTAATCTATCGGTATACATTTAAAAGTAATTAATAATTTACAAATTTCCCCAGGAGATCAACCCTTGCCTGTCTCTGATGGCATCTTATCGCCAGAATTTTGCCGGAACAGTTTGAAGAAGGAGGTGCGATACAGAAAAATTATAAAGCTCCAGGAACAAGTCAGCCTGAAGGTACAGTCCCAGTTGCTGGAACAAATTCAAGATTGCAGCAACTTCAGGCAAAGCGTACGAAAGCTGATAGCCAAGTACAAAAAGGTCAAAACGGAGCTGGAAAATCTCAAGGCATCATCTGGCTGCTCAGCAACCAGAAACAACAACTTTATAAATATAACATAGTACATTTTGAACTGAAGAACTGAGAACGGCATTCTTTCCAATTCGATTAAATATTTATACTTAAAACAAGTTGAATATCTTTTTATTTTCACTTAGATAATTTGTAGATACCTTAACTCGGAAAAAATCGTTTTTTATTCCCGGTTCTCATAGGGTATAAGGGTATTAGAAGTAAGTGCCAATTTCTTGGATTTTTAGGGATTTGAACTCAGACCTGCCCAGCGCTGAGACCTCGGGCTATGCATGGGAGCTAATTAATAATTTTTAAGAAATATTGAAGTAGTCTCATATAGTATGTATTATTTCAAATTGTTTTTTAATGTAGAGCACAATCGTTTAGGTACCGGGTATCTCACAGTGGCTTTCTTACTTGCCTACAAAGGAGTGAGGTCTGCATATTTCATAATTTCCCTGTGGACATCTTCCCTTGACAATTTCGGTTAAGGCTGTAAATTTAAAAAAAAAATAAAAAAAAAAACTTGACACCCACATTTTTATCCCTTACCTTTCATCCCTCTAGTCTCCCGAATGCAGGATATGATCCCCAGCATGCATTTGTTTAACCCGGTAACCATGCAACCGCTAACCTTCTCTTTTCCACAGTGAAGATCCGTTTCCCAGTCGCAAGAACCGCATTGTTCTTCTCTAGCTTCGCCATAGCTGATCATTAATATCAGTAAGGCTTAAGAATGGTTAAACGTAATAAGCTGTAGGAACTTATAAATGTGGATTTGATACCCACCAATCAGTAGGATGACACGGTTCTTCATGTCGACGAACGCCTTACTAAACAGATCTACCAACTACAAGTCTAAAACTAACAAGGAACTTGGTGGAATAAGCTGGTAAATAAGTTAAATACTAAGTGGTGTAAAATTTCCGATTTGTAACAGGTAATATTTTTGTAGTTTCTGTTTATAGTTCATTATATAATAAATATGAATATATATCGTTGTTTATGTCTTTGAAATATAAGACAATCTTTTACATGCCGTCCCATAATTGAGTATTTTCCAATTAAATTTACGTGACATTTTATGGTACAAAAAGAACGATTAAAGCGACGCAGATATGTTTATGGAGTTCACTATAGTTTATGTAAACTCGACTTTTTGGCGGTGCTTTCCAGTATCACCTGATAGAAAAAACGTTGCGTCCACAAAGTGGCTATATTATGGAAGTGCTCCGACACCAGTCAAGCGAATTCTTTCCCCTCAAATCGTTATATTCAATAAAGTTTTTACGATCTTTGATGCTGTGATGTGTTGTAAATTGATTTGATGACATCAACTGGGCACTTTGAGGCCATGGGAGTGCGCTGCGAGTATAAACTGCCAGGCGAACAAGCTGAATGCATTAATGCAGGGAAACTGTTCCATCGCCATGCTTCCGACCCAACTTCTTGCCGCACTGAGTAAGTCTACTTGACCCCATTATTAACATCATTCATTTTTACTCTAAACTCTTGCAGTTGTGGTCATTGCAGTGCTGGGCTCAAGTGGATATAGAGCATTTGGATCTGATGTAAAGGATACTAGAAGATATCCATGGGCAAAACATGGGCACGAGAAGCCTCTTAGAGTTTCTGGGGATATTTAAACTGTGGCGTTTTCTGGAATATTTACATTTACAATGGTTAAATGATTTCACAAATAAAAATATTCATTGAAGAATAAAGAATAACTTATTGCTAATTGTTTTAATCAAAATCAGATGCCATTAAATTTAAAAAATACGAACAAATGGTATTTTCTTTGTTAAGAACTTGTAACAGAATTTTCTTTTAAATATTTTCAAAGCCCGTAACTCTCAAAGTCATTTTTGGAATCCTAGAACTTTAGAATTAATTTAGATCCAAGGCCCTGATCTAGACCTCTCCTTCTAAGAAGTCCACGAATCCCCCTTTACCATTTTGAGCTAAAGCCACTCGGTGAATGCTTTTCATTTAATTTTCTAAGTGTTTTCTTTTTTAGCCAACTAATTGCCAGCCTTAGAGTGTAAATTTGTAGTAGTACCATTAGTTAAAGCATCTAAATTGGATCTTTAGGATTATATAGATTTGTGGCCATCTAACTTCGCCATGTGGCAAAACCATCTTTTAGAGACATTGTAAGACGCTACAAGAAAACAATTGATCTCTGCAAACAATAATTAATCGTTAATAAATAAGTTTAGAATTTAAAAGCATCGTCTGGCACGCGTTACTTAACCCAAAGCAATATGGTTGTATCGAATAACCTTAAATATGTGCATTAATAAACAATTTTAATTATAATAAACAATTTTAATTATAATATGACAGTTTGTTAGTGGCCTACGAGATAATATGTATTCACAAATTTACCAGTAAAAACAATATGGATTTATTTGTTTATACATATGACTCCCACAATTACTGAAACGTACAATATTTCTCAGATTGCAAATGGCGCTTCAAACGATTCATTTGCAGATTGTTTTCTCTCATGAGTTAGCGAATGGAAATCGATTTGTTTTTATGGCAATATTGCCAGAGAAACCGAATAGAGCTGACCCTATCAGTGGACCCGGGCGGCCACGAAGCTAATTGATTCCAACCGCTCCACTTGGCCCTAGGGCCTGGCGCCCTATAAAAGCTGGCCATCTTCCAATGCTCGACACTTCAGTTTGAGGATCATGAAATTCCTGACCGTATTTGCATTCGCCTGTGGTAAGTAGCCAGCCTTAGCACTCTAACGTTTGACAAACTAAAAGTAGCCGGCGTCCTTTTGTTAGTGGCTACGTTCGTGGTGCTCCACGGCGTCTACGGCTCCCCGTTGCCGGCGCCTGGTCCCGAGCCAAATCCTGCGCCCAAGGCGGACCCAGCAGCCAACCCGGAACCCATGGCCAACCCCAAGCCTGAGCACGGTCCAAACGCATCGCCGGCAGCCTCTCCCGCTGGAGGTGATGCCAACTTCGTGGCCCTCTCGGCTAACGCCGAGCCCATGGTTCCGTCACCGGAAGCTGCACCTCTGAAGATGGACGAAGCTACGGCCGTTTAATTGTCGGATGTCATATCCACAATTACGGAGCAGCAGCAGCAGCTGGATCATACAGGACCCTGCACACAAGCACACAAGGAAGACACGCACACACACATATATATATATATTAATTTCTGGTACTTGATGTATGTATGCACTTATGTATTCCAACTTCCAGCATGGGCATTAATAAAATTGCAGAAATAAAAATTGCTGCCGAGCATTGTCGAGTCTATGCTCACTCACAGTTCCCGGACCCCGTAAGGGCATTTAAAAAATTCAACAGAGAATAAATTAACGATTAAATCAGTTCCCTGTGAAAGCTAACATAAACCCTCTATATTTTCTTTTTAAGCAAACTATTTGATCGATTACGCAGGACCCCAATTTTTACAGACTTAAAACTAATATAAAAACCATCCCCATAGCCCACATTTAACGAGTCACAACAATGTTTTGGATGTGGCTGCGGAATATTGGTCCTCAAATCCATTTCCCATATCAACTTCCTCAAAACAGATTACTGGGCCACGGCAGTCTCATGACATCGACACCGGCCGGCCAAGAGACCAAGTCACCAGCAGCCAGCCGACCGACCGGATTTGTGTAAAAAAAGCACCGGCAAAAAATCACTTACAAAGAGGAAGCGACCACTGCTCCAACTCCAGCCAGTTTTATCAATGAAGGCAGTGTGTAAGGCATAGTTGACTACAAAAACCTACCGACGACCGCAGAGACAATGGCATTGGAGGGCATAAAACCACACGAAGGCCCATTGATCGGTGCGTCGCGTCTAGCTGGGCTCATCCGCTGGCAGGGCATCATTACCGGGGCTTATTCGATGTATATAAATCGGGGTATTTACATACGCATACCTCGCCCAGCCTCTTCCGCCGATCGTAAACCTTATCGCCATGCCGGGTTCGTTCTTAATCGTTACCAGCAGTGAACAATGTTGAGATATCAATTTACATGTTAACACATCGTGAGTCTCTGAATGGCTGGATGACTGACAAATTGGCAGAGTCGGCGGCTATGAATGAACTCTGGGCCCAGCCGGTTTCATGTATAAGCCCCATGGGAAAGTGAGGCTTAGAATGTTATTTGCGAATTTGAATAGAACCTCCGAACGGTAGCAAGTCAATGGGGGGCCTTTCACGTTTTAGCAAAATTATAATAATAATTGGGATCTATTTGATTCGGCTTAGAAAGGCAACATTTTTAGATTTGTTCCATTTTTCTCTTGGATAATTCTGAATAAAACACAACTCTTTTTCAGCCAAATTGAAATGCAAACATTTACCTTTAGATTACCAACCAGTAATGCCTCAAACTAGTTTACGACCGCCTTTAAATATTCACAGCGAACTTCACATTATTAAGATTCTTTATTGGAATGCTTAAATTGACGGTCCTAGAATGGGATATGGAATACCTTTATGGAGATCGTACCACTTCGGATTTCGTTTGGCAACCATCAACCAGGCCAGACCGACAAGAACTAGTAAGGGGAGTTAACAATAAAGAAAGCTATAAATATATTCCAAGAGTTTGTGTCTTACCTATGATATTAACAGCCCTCATCTGCCAAGAGAATATGTACTTTTCCCTTAACTTACTCCAACTTAGAGTACGCTAATTAGATCTGGTTAATCCCATTTGCCGATTCGTTACTGTAAAATGTGTGAACTAAACGTGTTTGTGTACTAATCCGTCAATAATTCCCTGATCTACAAACCTCAATGTGTAAAGCCACCAATTAGTGTTTTAAGCACACCTTTTGGATACATCTAATTAGACCCAAACCGCAAATTCATAAATATAATCATTCGAAGAGTGGTGGCTGAAAAAGGCAATTCATACAATTAAATCGATATAAATTATAAATCATTTTTAATATTTTTTTCTCCTTTTTGTATTTTGGCAACTGCAAATGTGCCAAAAAAAACATCAAAAGCGGCATAATTATAACAAATACAAAAACCCACTTAATTATATTATCAACGGCAAAAAATTGAAAAACAATGCGAGGCACAAAAGCAAAAAATGTTCGTTGTTTAACTGGAGTAAGGGCGGAGTGGAATGAAAGGCAGCTGGCAGCACATTAATTTATAATTATTTGGGCTACCATCAAAGGGTTAATCAGAACAAGTGCCACTTGGTTGGAGGCCCAGACATGAAAGTCGTAAGGAAAATGTTTAACGAAACTCTGTACACTCTGCGTTATATATTGTTTATTTTATCTTAAATTATATATAAAGTTTTACAATTTATTCATAAGTTAAGAAAAAACTAATATATTGTTGTTTTGCGATTAAATAATTATGAGCAAGACATAGTTCAAAGTTATTTTTAAGTATTGGAGTTTAGATGTTGTCTCATTTGCTTGCGTGGAGCGATGGGTAGTGTGCTGGACTATGAATTTGATGGTCCCAAATTCGAATTCTTTAATTCGAACTAGCCAATATTAACATGGTTTTGAGACATATTGTATATTTTTAAATCACGATAGACAATATATGTACATATTTACTCGCATTATATCTGACAGACATCTTAACTTGAATTATGAAGGCAGCACACCCGCACTTCGGGTAAGTGTATCATCGAGCTGAACTCTCAAACTCATGTGGTGCGGATCTGAGAAACAGAAACAGCCACCGAAATACATTTTGTGGTCTGCTGGCTTTTTTGATTATTATTTTCGGGGAGAGAGGCAAATTCGAAATTAATTTCCCCAACTGTGCGGGTGCCTAATACGTGGTGCAGTGGAAAAATGGGTACACTCCAGATGAGAATTGCATAAACAGACTCGGCATTACAGTCGCAGTCACAGGCACCCGGCGCGTCGCCAGTTGCCCGCCTCATTAGAGCTAATCAAACTGAATGCTCTAATCAAAGTGGTTTGATTGCAAATCATTTTCACTCACACTTTCAGCTTTTCACTTTCAATCCGATTGATTGGACGCAAATGGGGGCGGCGGCGGGAAAATGGCGAAACAACGAGCCAAGAAAACGAATGCGGAGAAATTAGCAAAACGTGAATCCGAAACCGCAAACAGCCATCAAATCGACGGCCTGGCCTGAAGGAGACAGGCGACGGGCGACAGGCGTGGGAGCCACGTCAGGGAATTCAGGAATTGCCAAGCGATTGAGCAGCCTCCATACCAACAAACAGATGGAATTAATCCAGGTTCAGAATTCGTGTCTTATCGGAGTTTTACGCTCGCGTGATTTGTGTGATTTGCGATTGTTTAAACAATTAAAGTTGGTCCGAACTTGGGGCCCACTCCTGCGAAAGACCACGCACAATGCTAGGACGTGACCTGGAGCCTCGTTACCAGCAATTAACTGATTAGCCACTCGTTCGCCATCGCTGGTGACACATAAACTAAAGCGACCTCGGAAAAATTAATGGCCAAGAAAATTAATTGCTTAAGAACACTGACAACAAACATTAATTTACAATAATAAAATATATTTGGTAGTTAAGGGAAGAATATCAAAATAAATGAATAGTCTTCTTCTTCAATTTCGATAATTTGACATCAATCAATTAATTCAGCATCTAACAGAAGTATATCATAAATTATATACTTATCATTGCCTTGAAATCCTTATTTCCAAATAACCAACTTGATTATCTTTTATTAGAACACTCCAACATACACTGACAGTTATTTCCTTTAAACCTAGAAGCGTTTTAATCAGAACTTCAAAATTATGAAAGTGTTAAATTGCCACTCAAAATACCTCGCAATTAAATAAAGCCATAATCGGCTTTAACTTCATTCCATCCAATTTGAAACAAATATTGCCAGCAAATTTGATTAAAATTTAATCGGTTTTAATTCGGTCGGCAATTCAACATGTTTCGGACTTTGAATAGACTAAGTGAACGATTAAAAGGCGGTCAGATCAGCGCTTTAGGCTCCACTATGTATAAATATTTATTTGGGAAACCTAAACAATTATTATAAAATCAGTCACATCCGCTGGGAGGCTGCAAAAGCATTAGCAAATGAGCTTTGATTTGTTTATTGTTTGGCGGCTGATTAAAAAGGTCTTTGTTTTCCGTGTGAGTTTGTCGATTCTGCGTGTTTCAGATGCGGTCAACATAAACAAGCGGAAATCAGTGATTGATAACCATCGACGAAATGACAAATTAATTGATTGAAAATGGCCGGAGAATGAATCATTTAATAAAGCTTTGTGCCATCTTAGTCTACTGCTACTGCTGTGCGTGTGGTCGACCCTGAAGGTCGGGGGCAGTATCGATGATAAAGGATTGGCAAAGGACGTCAAATTAATTAATTGCCACGGGAGGCCGTGACTGGCTTAGGCTTCGGCTCGGGCCTAATAGAGCGTTTAGGCGGGCTCTCGATTAATTAAAACCGAATCCCAGAAGCCTCGGTCTCTACCTGCGACTCCCCCCGGTCCCTGTGAGCCCAGTGAACACCTGGCCGAGGCTGCAATCGCAACACTTCACCGCTGAGTGGGCCCTACTTAGCCGGCACTCACACTGCGCTGGTCACCTTTCAAATGACTTTTGTATCGATTGGCTGAGGACAATGGACATTAAAGCGCATTCGATGCGCCGCAGGACAGGAAACGGAAACGAAAAACAATCGAACAAGTCGGTTCGCATTCAGCGGAGACATCCTGCGGTGTCTTTGTGCCGCCTCAAGTGAATCGTGGCCATTGAATGATCCAAAAAATTGCCTACACGAAAATACATTTCCACTCATTGTGAATTTAAAAACATTTTAGCTCAAGCTGGGAAATCTTTCATCTGCCAGCCGGCAAGTTTCCCTGCGAAAATCGTTGTCTTACCCATTCTAGACTGCGAAAGGCAAACAAAAATAATGCTGTACCCCCTGGCAGGGGATCCCTCCTTAGTATATAATATGCAAATATTACCTTTTCAAGTTTAATTGTCAGCTGACAAGTTCCTAGGCCGGGGAACTGAAACAAAAAAAAGTTTACGGCATTTTGGCAATGAATTTGATGGTTCATAAAGGAGTAAAAGGGAACATGTTATTCAAAGTTTACTCAGTGCCATAAGCAAATGAGTTTTACTTTGTTTTTCAGGTCGCACAATTGTTCCCTTTGCGTTTCTAGGAAGAACAGAATGATAACCTGAACCCTTTCTATTTTTTATTTTGCGCGAATTATCAGCAAAAAGCTTACATATTTGCCAGTTGAACAAACACAAAGTGTTTGCTTAGCTGCGAAAGCGACCGATTAAAATGGGGCCACGATAAGATTTCATTCACGGCTGTGTGTCCTGAGCGCCTCCGACATCCTCTTGTTCCCGCAGTCGGACAGCAATCAAGCTCCAATTACAAATAAATGCCTCAAATCATAAACAATATTAAACACAATGGCCATCATTTTGCGGCATTTGCGTTTTGTAGCATTCAGATAAGATTCCATTTCCTGTGACAAGCAAGCAGCTGCGGAGACGCTCCAATAAATAGAACTTTATATACAAGGCCTTAAAGTGGAAGAAGAGGTTCAATTAAAGTCAACAGAAATATAGAAAATGGTTCGCCAATTGAATACATATTTTAATCATTGTCTTAGTAAAATTTACTTCCCATTTCTGTTCTTCGAAGATTCTTTCCTCACCTAGACTACATTAAAGCGAATAATGCAATTATTTAGTGAAGAAAAGGTTATGTTAATCTTCCGCACATCTCTTTGGGTTGACATATTTCTGTGTAAGTAATCATCTCTGGCGAGTTAAACAAGCACAGAACTCATTCCTTCTGTCTATAAAAGCTGTCATCAACATGACAAAGCGGCTTTGCCTTTTTTTTGGGACGAATATTTTTGGTGGGCGGATTGAGTCTTGTGGACGAGTAACATAAATGAAATGAAAGATGGTAGCTGTGGCTGATTATATACCAAAGAAATGTGTGGGTATGCCTGGCTTCATTTTTGTTTTTGCTTTTAGGCTCATAATGGATTGTCGTGTGCCTTAAATATAAATATCATTCTCGCATTTTAGTGTGTGTTTTTATGAAATTTATTTTCGTATATTTTCATGTTTGATTACGTGACAAATTTTCGGAATGCGGCTCGTAAAGCGCCCGTCTCTCCAGCCCGAAGGAACAGGCGCAATCATCGTCGGAGTTGAACACACTCATGTTTTGAGAGTGATGCACTCTCGGAAGGATTAGGTAAACAAGATTAAAGTAAATGAAGTGCGATTGCAGAGCCATACGAATCACCAATCTTGCCCAAATCCGTATTCGTCAAATTAAAATTGTGTTCTCCAAAGAGCACATTCCATCTCGCGGCATCATTTGCATAATGATGGCTCCTCCGCATTCCAGTCCCTTCCGAGGCCGGCAATAAAACTAATGAAAAGTGTTGAGCTAACAAAATGCATATCATAAATTACAGACATTTCGGGAACCCAAGCTGAGAGGCCAGCGGGGACGATCCTCAAAACCGAAAGTCTGCATAAATCTTTCAAACGAAAGACGCCCTCAAGCGGCGTCTGGTCCATTTAAAACCCATGAAAGGCGACACTTTTACCCCGAACTGAATTCCGGTTAAGGCACCCATCTTCTCCATTCCCAGTCAGAAAACTAGAGCAATCGAATGAGATCAGCAAAGGAGAGAGAGACAACAGGTAGCCCGGATCAGGTAGGTTTCGGCTAAAACCAAAGGGCCGAGTCCAAGAGGACAAATTGCGTCAACACGGCGCCCTAGCGTATTTTATTACGGATTCCATAATTTAGAAAGTATATCTAGACGAATCTATATGATTTACAATCAGGGATTTTTATTGGTAGTGAGAAAAAGATTCTGAGGAAGCGTTTTCGAAATGTTCCAAAGTGGTTTCAGACTTAAGAAGAATTTCTCTAGTTAAATAATATTAATAATAATATTAGATCTGGTGCCAAAAAAATGTGTGAAATTTTATATTAACTCGTATAGATGTAACTCAAAGTTTTTCTAGGCTTTTAGCATGGCAAGGATCTTGACACTTTTAAATATATATGGGCATTTCCCACGGAAGGTCCACCGGGTCAGAATATTATAATGCTCATTATCATCTTATTTTTGTGTGTATATATGCAATAAAACTTCCAATTTAAATAAAAATGTTCATAATACAATGGTAAGAAAGCATATCTTAGTGTTTTCAAGTAAAAATCGGCCAGAAAACTGAAAAAACTTAAATTTACAGACAGAGATTGCCTTTTAATTATTTAAAAATACTTTTAACTATTGAAGCTACATTATCCCTTTATAAAACGCAATTTTTATTATTTGAATATTCCTTTCAAATTCGCCGAGTTTCGCAGTTCTTTACATCAAGCCGAGAAGTACGTCATGTTTTTTGTTTTGTTTTCATATCTTAATTAATTTGTGAATTAGCAGGAAATACCATTTCTTATACTATTTATGATCGCTTGATCACCCAATTGCTGTTCCATGTTTGGGATACATAAGGTCCGCCCTAAAGTCAGTCAGCTCAGTATTCCAGTCGGACTTTGCTTCATCTGATGAACGAATTTAAGGAATGCATCCCCAAATCAGCATGTGGTAAGCGAGAGATATAGGTGTATCTGAATCATACGCTGCTCCGTTCCCTATAGAATTCTGTTCTCTGAGGAGTAGTGACAGATTCACTCCATGAACCAAAGCGATCGCCCCTGAACAAAAGCGAAAGAGACTATTCCGTAGGAAGTAGGCACATACCTGCTCCCAATTTCACATGAAAGTTTTACATATTTCAGGACCTAAAGTCCGACTGTTGTGAAACGTTTCACTACATGAATTTTGCCCGATCGCAACAAAGCGAGTGATACTTTTTCGTAGGTAATAGGCATCCAACTCCCCATGAAAGTTGTACATATTTCAGAACCGAAAGTCCCACTGGTAAGCTGCATTTATTGATTTGGGAGCAAGTGGAAACCCCTTTTATAGCTATATCTGGCAATTAGCAGGAGCTGCTCCTATTGGATGAAGATCACATTGTTGCCGTCTTTCGACAGTTGATCCGAGGGAATAACGTCCGATCTGACGTCAGTCCGCCGACTTTGAAGCATCTTTCCGGTGAGATCGCTGGCATTTTGCTGGGAAGTGAAGTCGTAGAGAGTCCTCATTCGACCGCCGATCATTTGCTCAGTCCTGGATCTAGAGTTGGACATAATGCTGATGTAGGGGGCAGCGTCGCCGAGATGCCACAGGCAAAGGAAAGCTGATTGATCAATTGGGAAGGTAATCTCAAGGAGTTTAGGGCATTCTTAAAGACTTACAGAATATAGAAAACAGCCGGATGTAGTGCATAGTGCGAGATTCAGTTCGAGACTGTGGCGATATCCGATAGCCTTCCACCGATTTGGACTATCCGTAACGCATCAAATTTGTTCCGCCACAATATTTAAATCAAACGCGCAATTTGAAGGTCTTCTCAACTCCCCATAACTAACTTATCCGATTTTTATTGGCTGGCTATGTGTGAGTGAGTGTGACTAACTAAAGGTCTGAGGACTGGAAGAGTTCTTCCCTCGGACTTTTGGTTGGGCTCTTAGTCGTCCCTGTCAATTTGCCATTTATCTGATCGATTTCATTTCTGATCCTGTTTCGCAGATCGCCGAGCAATCTGACGTACTTCAACTTATGGGAGAGGTCAGTGCTTGGCTCCTGCTTGTCCTCCAGCAGCCTCTTGGTCTCCTGCTCAACTAGCGATTCGGCCTCCAATGCGGTTGGGCTCGAGTTCTGACATTTCTCCAGGCTTTGGCGGGCGTGGATCAGCTTTACATGCGTCTCCAAGAGCTTGCGATCGGCCGTCTTTATTTGGGCAGACAAGCCAATCCTCTCCCGCTTGAGCTTGGCCACTTCGTTCTGCGCCGTGCTTATGGCGGTGAACAGAATCGCTGACTGCTTCTCAAAGTCCTTGGTCTTGGCCTGTTCCTCTTCGAGCTTCTTCTGAAGCTCAATGACATTTTGACGACTTGGAGGTGGAGTCGGATTTGATTTCGATACTATTACTAGAAAGTCCTTTTTGCTGATCGGCCCATCGGACTCCAAGAGATGATCGGGGAGATGATCGCTTTTGGGTGGCGGAGAATCGCTCTTGGGTGGCGGAGAATCGCTCTTAGGTCCCTTCGGAGTATCGCTCTTGGGTGGCGGAGAATCGCTCTTGGGTGGCGGGGAATCGCTCTTAGGTCCCTTCGGAGTATCGCTCTTGGGTGGCGGAGAATCGCTCTTGGGTGGCGGGGAATCGCTCTTGGGTGGCGGAGTATCGCTCTTGGGTGGCGGAGAATCGCTCTTGGGTGGCGGAGAATCGCTCTTGGGAGGCGGAGAATTGCTCTTGGGTGGCGGAGAATCGCTCTTGGGTGGCGGAGAATCGCTCTTAGGCCGCAGTACTGCTGGTAGTACAACTAGATCTTTCGGAGATTGTGGGTAAGCACTAGCCCTCTCTCCCACAAAGGCCAGAAGGACTAGAAAGAGAAAAGCAAAGATGATCCTTTGATCCGGTGAAATAAATCATCAGAAAACTTACGCAAAGCAGCAGAACAAAGCAATAGGAACCTCATCTCGAAAAACAGCTTCTTCCGGAGTAAGCATAGCAATAAGGCTGGGCTCCATCTTATATAGGGGATTTACCGGTTACATAATGGTTGGAGTAAGGGCAGAAGATTGGTTCTGCTTGACTTTTAATGGTGCATTACAGAAAGTATTACGTGGTCATTTTGCATTTAGAACTACCCAGTAAATACCATGGGTCACTAAGAGTTTTTTACACTCCTATTTATTGTTCGACTTTAGATGAGGGCTGAACACTAGTGACTTCGGACTTTTGCAGCTCGCTGCTATCTATTATATCTCCATTCACCAAAAATTCTCTACATAAAAAGTCATTGAAACTTATGCTTAAATTAGTCATTCGCCTCTCGGCACAGGCTCTTGATAGGGGGTAGAACTCAGGTTCGCACGAGCTGCCAGTCTTTCCAAGGACTTCAGCAGGCGGAGATACCTTAATAGATAGCGCTTCCTAGCCATTGGCTCCAGTTCTGCGACGGCCCTTGTGTCGGCAAGCCGTTGGGCATTTTGTCGGACATAGTCATCTAGTCTCTCGTAGATCGGACAGCGCTCCAGGAGGAGCCAGCTGTGCTCCAGCTTAGCCCTGGCCTGGGCCAGCTTCTGCTTTTTGCTTAGCAGGTCAGCACGCCTGGGTGCCATCTCCTCGACGAGTCTGGTTTTTTCTACCTTGATAGTGTACAGCTGGAAGTCGTACCGACCCACCACAATCTGCAGGTCAGAACTGGCATTCCTGGTGGAGTCCAGCTCGTACTGGATCTGCTTCAGCAGCCTGTCGGCGAAATCGAGATTCATTTCGGTGACAGTTGGGGGATTCGGAGTAGTAGGTGCCAGTGTCATAAACTGCTGGTACTCAGGATCGGAGTTCTCCCTTGAAGCCTTGGTTTCTGCCGTTGGGGGTTTCGGAGTAGTAGGTGCCAGTGTCATAAACTGCTGGTAGTCAGGATCCGAGTTCTCCCCTGAAGCCTTGGTTTCTGCCGTTGGGGGTTTCGGAGTAGTAGGTGCCAGTGACATAAACTGCTGGTAGTCAGGATCCGAGTTCTCCCCTGAAGCCTTGGTTTCTGCCGCAAGCCCGGAGCGCCAGGCCACTAAAGTGAATTATCCAAGTTAGTTTATGCATTTTAAACCTCTTCCAGCTGGCACTTACGAGCTACAACCAACCATATAAAGAAGCCTCTCATGTTCAAGTATACAATCCCCTCTATTGCATCGACCAATATATAAAGAAACTAATTAAGAACCGACTAAACATAGCCTTAGTTCTGCCAACTGTGCCGCGTAAAATTATTTCGATACGGGTTTTATGTAATATCAAGCCTAAATCTAGGTTGGTCCAGACTGGGAGCACGGCCTCCCACGGATATGTAATTGGAATTATGAGCTCACACAATAATTCTTTTACAAATATCTTAATTGTTTCAGGATTCATACAATGCTTTCAACAAATATGCATTTGGAAATTAAAAGTTCTTCGTTATCTCTCTGCCTGGCTTCTACCGGCATACGCATAGTGTGCGAAGAATGTTAACAACGGACCAGAGCGGTTAAATTGTAATTTTGTGGCTGAATCTGAAGCTAGCTATTTTTATTACAAAAAATATAAGGTATTTTGTGTTTTTATATCTAGCCATTTTATTATTTTTCTTACTCACACAAATGCAATTCTAAGATGGCGATGTGTGGCAAGACCAACGCTGGTGTTTACCTTATTCTTGAGAACCGAATTTAAATTTAAGGCAGGTTAGACAGATAGAAACTAATCTCAACAGTAAAAACGAGGTACTTTCAAAATATTTAAATAAATAAAACAGAATCAATACAATAAATCAAAGTGGATATTTCCATATTTTTAATATTCATTACTGTAGCGTTATATCAAGAAAACATAAAAAAGTTGACCTGCTTTGAAAACAGATCAGATTCAAGTTATACATATATTCTATTAAACTTCATATTGCTATGGATCCATGGTACCACATCAGAAATGCGCTTTTATGTAAGTACGTCATTGTATCAAGTCATATATGCGATTAATGTCAGCTCATTAATTAAGCCACGACAGATTTATTAGCCAAAATGAGGCTCCCATGCCAAATGAGTGTGAGAATGCAAGGAGCCAGTCGAAAGTGTCATTGTCTTTGCCGCCAAAAGTGAAACTGAAGCTCGACGATTCGAAAATTTGCAGCATCCGTTGCCGCACTGAATACCAGACGAGTGGAGTGGAAAATAATGAAACTGAAAACTGAATTTGCGCCCACTTCTCCGCTATGCAAATGAAGACTTGCGCCTGCGCACGCGTCAAATTGGAAGCGGAATTGGATGCAAATGTGGATGTGGAAGTGGACGTGGGAGAGCTGAAGCCGAGGCATGGCCATCTCGTGGGCGAGCGGTCACTCTGTGGCTTTAATTCCCCTTTGGCGTAGGTCCCCGGCTAATTGACGAAAATACATCCAAATTATGCGCAAGTTGCTCGCATTTTGCGTGGTGTCTGCGGCACGCTGCCCAAATTGCCCCGACTCCAAGTTTGGGCAAGAGTCGTAACTACCTTATAATCCACGCAAACTATTCTGTAATATCGACAGCTTATTGGTTTTCACCCTATAAGGCACACAGAACACAACGAATTCAATAATGCGCATTTAATTTTCAATTTGGGGCAACGCTTGATCACGGTTCAAGCGTGATGCCGAATAAATAATCACCCGTTGGCCTCTCTCTTATAAGCATCAGTAAGACTAGAAAGACAAAGGCAAAGTTGAGTCTTTGGTCTGGTGAAATTCATCATTAGAAAACTTACGCAAAGCAGCAGAACATAGCAATAGGGACCTCATCTCGAAAAGGCAGCTTCTTCCAGAGTAATGACGGCAATATGGTTGGACTCGATCTTATATAGGCGATTCACCGATTACATAAGGGTCGAAATTGTGTTCTGCTTGACATTTAATGGTACATTACTGAGAATATAACGTGGGTCCTTCT